>PVJD01004415.1:0-137389 GCA_004026545.1 Mormoops blainvillei
TGGTTCCAAAGAGCGGCCTGGCCCCTCTCCGCCTGCACAGCTGGACACGCCTCACTGCACACCCCAGCGCCAGGACGCGGGACCCCGCCCTGTAGTGGACTCTGCGAAGCCCCTTCCCTGGGCTCGAGGGGGCGGGGAGAACACCCCGACTCTTCCTCTACAGAGGAGTGGTCCTCACAACACGGTCTGTGCAGAAAAGTGTGTCTCCGCAGTACTCTCTGCTCTCCAGCCACCTGACACGTGGACCTGGTGCCGGGTGAGTCATCCGATTACCAGGCGTGACTTTCAGACTCGCGCTGGGCGCCCAGTCTCCCTCCTGCTTTAGGTGCCTGTGCCTGTTTTATCTTGGACTCTCGGTTGAAACTACCGTGAACTGCTTTATTTGACTACATTTTAGGAGTGCAGAGGCTCTATTGATCTATTCCACTATTAATGGGCATGCTAGGAATGTTTCCTGTTGTTTTGGCAAATGGTGCCGCAAGGAGCATCTTTGTACACGACTCCCGGTGCACTGACACCGCAGTTTCTCCAGGGGGTCTTCCCTGAAAGGAAATTCCTGGTTTAATGCACACTGTTAATGTTATCATTACAGTGTTGTATAATTTTTGTACTTACCTTATGATTTTTATTGCCAACATTTTCTCCATCGTGAGTGTACCAGTTGCACTGCCATTGTGGGCAGATGAAACCACCATTTCTTCTCACCAACTCTCGATCTAGTTAAATCTCAATGTATCTTAAGTTTTGGGAGGGGAGTGAAAACGGTGCCTCTCTATTGCTTTAATTAGTTTTCATTAATTAAACTTTCATTAGTTTTCCCTGATTTCTAGCAAAATTCAGCATCTTTTCATATGTTCATTTGTTATTAAAAAACCTCTTCTGTGAATTGCTTAACCTGTCTTTGTCCATTTTTCTGTCGGGTTAACTATTTTTTTTCTGTATAGAAACTTTTTAAAATAATTCTAAAATTTTAAATTGAAGTAAAAAAAACACGCAAAGTTTGCCGTCTTAGCCATTTTCAAGCGGACAGTTCAGGAGTGTTAAGTGTACCCACAATGCTGTGCGACGATCTCCAGAACCCTTCCTCCCTGCCTATATTCTGGTACAGAGCCATTCTCCATCACACGTGGTTGCAAAATTCAGAGTCTCTTGTGTGAGGAATCTTTTGTCATATGAAATTGAAATTTCGATATAATCAGATTTACCTTTTATAGTTCATGGTATGGGAGGTGTTAAAAAATCCTTTCCTGGGTCACACAGACATGTATTACAGACGGGGTGTTTGTGGCCCCCCCCAAATTCATATGGTGAGGTGGGTCACTTGGGGTGATTAGGTCCCCGGGTAGAACCCTCATGAATGGGATTAGTGCCCCTGTGAAATAGGCTCCAAAGCACGCTCTCGTCTCTTCGCGTGCGTGAGGACACGCACGAAGGCAGCTGTCTGCGAACCAGGGACCTTGTCTGCCTGTGCTGGCAGCTTGACCTTGCACTTTCCAAACTCTAGACTGTGAGGAATAACTTTCTATTGTTATAAGCCACCCAGTCTACTATTCTGTTTTTTTGCAAAAGGGATAAAATACGGCCAATAACTAGGGTCTCTGGGCTGCACCCCTGTAGGGGACTATGTATTGGAATTGGTGGAGTCGTGCGACACACAACCTGTGTGACTGTACGCAGCTACCCTGGTAGTGACCGCCTCTCCAGTGGAGCATGTATAAAGACCTGTCATGTAAATGCCTGCTGTTTTTCAGAGCTAATAAAATATTTTGCTCAGTTGGTGAATTATATTATGTTCTCACTTCCGTTGGGTTACCGGGAAGCTCACAGATAAGCTGTGTTCAGCAGTCGTAGCTTCTCCTAACCTGGCTTGGAGAATATTTATTTACCTCCTCTCCTAAACGTTCAGACCTTGCTTTTTCTTTTTCCTTCAATTTTCAAAGCTGTGGTAAAATACGCATAACAGTTTTAAGTGAACAGTTCAGTGGTGTTACGTAATTCATAATACTGTGCAACCATTACCACCATCCATCACCAGAAATTTGTCATCTCCCCAAACCGACACTGTCCCCGTTGATCAGTGACTCCCCATCTTCTCACCTCCAGCCCCTGGCACCCATGATTCTTTCTGTCCCCATGACTTGGACCGCCTCATATATGTCAGCCCTTGCCTTTTTATACTTGCTCGATCAGTTGGACTTTTATTGCGTCTTTTATTACAGGCTGCCTCAGATCCTATTTTTTTGAAACAAGCTTGGTATAAACAAATAAAATCAGGATGGTAATCCCTAGGCACCAGAGAAACAGAGAGAGAGCCTAGGACAGACTTCCTCCGCCCCTCGAGCAAATGAGTAGGAGGAGGAGGTAAAAAGGAAAGGTATGAGGATGGTCACAAGAGATACACTTAAGTCTCTAACTCATGTTAGAAATTTACATTCCACCAGACCGGGCCTATGGGGTAGCAAGGAGCTACACTTCCACTGGAGTAAAAGTCAGATGACATGGGGGGCACCTGGATTTGAACGAGGTACTTCTTGATCTGTAGTCAAATGCCCTACCCCTGAGGTATGCCCCCAGACGTTATCCTTTTTTCGTAAGATACTTTCATAATTGCAGTCTTTCCCAAGCTCCGCCCTCACTGTCACGTGTCTCCCCCGGGAGCTGCCTGAGCTGCTGCACCTCCAACACCTGTCAGAAGCCGCGCCCTTTCTTCAGGGTCTGTGCACCTGTGTTTACCTGAACACCCCTCTCCTCGGAGCTCTTAGCACCTCGTCCCTCACTATAGCTGTGATGGTGGTTATGACTGGGTACAGGAGGAATTCTACCCATTCTCTTAATATCTAAGATGTTTTCTTTCTTTCTTTCTCTCCATCTCCCACTCGCTGTTTGGGTTTCCCTTCTCAGGGACCAAGGCCTGGGACCTATCGGTGGCTCTCAGCAGCTTGGCTTACCCGAGGGGAGGCCTCCGACTGAGAAAGCTGCAGCTAGGGCTTTTTTGGAGCAAGAGGAGTGGGCAGAGGGAAACCTAGATTTCAGCGTCACGAGAGGCCTGGACTGGGCACCAAGCCTCCTTGCTCCGACCTCAGAGTCTCTGCTTTGCACTTACACGTTCCCTAACCCCGAGCCATCGTCGCATTATTTGGGGCTCTCTTGGTTGTGTTGGACGGTACTATCGGGTGAGATTTCTGCTCTTTAATTTAGGTTATTCCGAAGTGAAATTGGCTTACCCCGATGGAGGAGGACAGTGCTTCGGTTAAGAGTACCTAAGGAGCTGTGTCCCTGCTAGATGCGCCATATACGCTCTCGAGGTCCATTTGTGGGAGAAAGCAGGTTCCTCAAGCTTCCAGGACTCCACGAAGACGGCATGTGGGAGTCTGCCTTTCTTTAAGAAAAAAAAAAAAGGAGTTGAGAGTGTTGGTAAGCAGATGATTTTTTCCCCAGGAGTCTAAAGACCTTGATGAATACGAACGTACATCTTGATCCCGTCTCAGCGTATTGCCCTAGGAGTGGTCTCTAACAGTGAACATACCGGGTTCAAGGCCATCGCCCCAAGCTGTGGCTCAGGGCAGCAGTCCTCAGCGGTAACTCAGTGCCGGTGGGTCTCCTGGGCTCGCCCCTCGCTTCTCCACCCCCCGCCCGCCACGGTCCTGCCACATTACAACATCCACCTGGGCCCTCACTGCAGCATTAACGATCGGCTTCAGAAAAGCGTCCAGAAATTCGAAACTGGCACAGCCATCAAGGCATGGAGGGTGCCTCCCAGACTCGCAGTCCCAGACCCTCAATCCGTAGATGCGACCTGGTTTAACCTGGCTCTCAAGACCTCCCTCACCGGACTCTCCAAAACAACACTTAAGCCAGAATGCCCTCCAGGTTACCTGGGAAACGAAATGAGCTATCAGAGCGTTGCTTAGTGAGGCTGCAGCCAGTGCAAATGGAATGGAGTCCTCTCGAGGGTATTTTCTCAGGAAATCTTTAGGAGCTATTCCTGGTTCTGATTTGCACTGTCCGTTCTCGAGAGACCAGAGCACTCACAGGCGCTGAGCTAGGAAACCCGGCGTCCTCACTCCTTCCAGGTCACTGAGTCCTGTCACTCTGTGTCCTGAACATGTGCTTCCCTCTCCCCCACTCTAGTGTCTCGGCTCTACGACCTGCTTCATGGGTCCAGATCTTTGCCAATTGAGGGGTAGAATGTATGGAACTTAACTTTTCTACAAACCAACCTGACCTCTGATTTGTGTCCCATCCTGCTAAGTGGCAGAAATTTAGTGACCCGCCCCCCCAGAGAGCGTCCACAATTTCCTGTGTTGCAGCTGAGTGCCGAAGGGACTTTTCAGGGTACCGCAGCAGGGGGTGGGTGGGCACCTGGTTCTCCACGTCGTCTTGGTCACATTGTGAGTGTGGGACCGTCTGATCTCATGCTAGTGACCCTGGCATCTCCTCCTCAGCTCCCTGGCACTGCCAAGCACACCCACGCAGTGCCGGCATGTCCCATGTGGCTGTCCCGTTCTGGGACGACGTTTTCTGCTCTGGTGCCAGTCTTATTCCCTGAGTCGCCCAGCACGCAGATCGCTGGAATTTGAAAGCTGAGCGCTGACACTGCATTCGTCAGGGCTGCCCCTTCCCTGTGGGGTTACAGGCAGAAGACCCACCCACCTGGATTGGGGAGGGCCGGATAGCAGCCCTAGGAGGCTTGGTGACCATCTCCGTTATGTCCCGCCACACCCGAACTGTAGGAAGACCCCTCTGTCTCTCCATACCCCCTCCATGACCCCATTCCTCCCCACCCTCCCGAGGCGGGGCCACCCTATGACTGGGCGCTAAACAGTTTCCATGATCTATCTCCTTTTGTCTTCACATCAACTCTCAGGAAAGGGGCAATGATTATCCCTGGCGTACAGGCAAGAAGCTCAGAGAAATTCAGTACCCCAGACAGTCTTCACTCCGGAACTAAAACCCGTGACCACGGTGCAAGAATTCTTGCTAAGATACATTGAATCGAGTCTGTCTTCGAGGTAACGCTAGATAAAACATCAGCCAGTTCCTTCCTGCTTGACTTCCCTTCTACAACATTCGGGAGATAACAGCTCGTCACCCATGGCCTTAGGCTATCTGGTTATGAAACGGTTAGTTAGGTCATAGCTCACTCTTACCGACAGTCCCTCGGAGAAGACACTCTGTGGGTTCCTGGGCATACACACGTCTTTCCACATCACTCATGATGGCCAACCCTACCACTGCGGGCCGATTCTAGTTCCACTTTTGCAGGGTGATCGAGTCTTCCAGTTTCATCCCAAATATAAACAAAAGTGGGAGGGCCCTCAGAGAAGCTGGAGGGCAGCGCCTTCCCCTCCCCCCGATGCACAAGGTAGGAGCCCACCCGGCCTGGCAGCTCATGCCCACCACGGTGTCCGTCATTTGTCACCGAGCCCTGTGTTGCCAGTGATGCCACCAATGTGCCAGAAACTGCAGTGACTGGTTCTGAGCGTGCGTCTGGGTTTCTCGCTTCTCAGCAAAGTTCCGCCTGAAAACGGCAGCCTCCATGGCACTAAGACAAATGAGTTTTTCCCCTCAAATACCAGTTTGGTTTCTTAATGTAAAACGCAAAACCAAATCAGAGCCAGAAAGTGAAAACAGTGGTTTTTAATTTGCATAGCTTCCTTCATTGTCTATACAAATATGAATCTATGAGAAAGAAAGCTTTTTTCTCCCTTTATTATGGAAAATCTCAAATATACAAAGAAGTGCTGTTATCTATCCAGTATACTGGTTGGGTCTCTCCAGAGAAAGAGAACCAAATACATACACACACACATATGTAATTTTATATAACTGATTGTATATAGATACAATTTATATAACCAATTATATATATTGGTATAACTTTTTATGATTTATATAACCAATTATATACATATATAACATATAACCAATTATATAAATTATATATTATCTCTCTCTATATATATAGAGAGAGAGAGAATAAGGAGTGGGATCATGCGATCGTGCAGGCTGAAATGTCCCGTGACCCGCCATCTGCAGCCCCAGGACAGCCGGTGGTGCGGTTCCGGTCAGAGCCCGAAGGCCCGCGGACCGGAGCTGATGGTGTGGATCCCGGTCCGTGGCAGGAGACCGCTGCCGGGGCCGAAGCAGATGGGCCGAGAGTGAGCTCTCCCTGCCATGCCTTTCTGCCCTGTTCGGGCCCCCACTGAAGCAGGTGGCACTCGGCAGCTAATCCCATCCAGAAACACCTTCACACACCCCCCCCGAAATAATGTTTAACCACGTGCCTGTGAGCCGCCCTCACGATGGGCCGGGGCACCCATCGCATAGCCTCAGCGGGCATTGGTGATACTCGCTTAATCCACTGTTTCATTAAGAGTTGCAAATGGTTTTATTCTAATTCCCGATCTCTAGTAACTCAACTTTTTTTCCGAAGGGCTCTTTGGTTGTGTTGGAATATAGTTAATACAGAAAGTGTAGAACAAGTGCTTGATTCTTTCCTTTTCTTTAAGAGGTTTCAGAATGATAAATTGATGCCTTAGCAACAGCCTTCAGATCTGACCAGTGGGAGCTTTTAAAAAACATACGACATAATGAATCAATGGATTTTTAAAAATGCATATTTTATGTGTTTCAATCAATTGCACTCGGCCTTCTCTTTGATCCTCAAATTGTCCCATCTCTGGCTACTGGAGCCTGTTCCATTGGCTGTCATGTCCACTGAACATGGCTCTAGCAGCCTTGGGGAGTTTCCTTGTTTTCTGCATGACGTGAGTGGGTGTTTGCACAAATAAAATGAAGTTGCCAGACTGGGTGGTCTGCCTAAATAGGTGTCATGCCCCGTCTCCGAGAGGGAGTTGTATCCGTCTGCAAGGGGGAAGGGGGCAGGCCTCGCTGGAGAAGTGCTGGCTGGAGCTGCCGGGATGGGGAGACAGGTCGGGCTTGTAGAGGAGGCAGGCTCCCAACAGAATGGAGTCTTTGGGGAGGCCGCCGGCAGAGCTGGGAAGGCCTGGCTGAAGGTCCTGGGCTCAGCCCTGAGGGAATGGAGCCCTGGGGAACTGCTTGCCTCCACACGGCCAAGCAGACCTGGGCGAGGAGTGAGTCTGAGAGCCCATCACAAACTCAAGGTTCTGTCAAAACACAGCAGGAAAGGGGAAGACAGACCAAAGAGACCCAGGCTGGATTCCTCTCCACTTTCAGTGGATGAGGTCTCATGTGATTGGATTATTTTTAAAGTTTCAATTGTATTTGTGAAAGATAAATACCGAAATCACAGAATTCACGTGACGCAATGTTCAAAAGGTACAAAAAGTGAGCAGTTGGAAGCAACCGTCCCTCAGCAGGTGAATGGGTAAGTAAACTGTGGTGCGTCCGGACAATGGAACGTTGCTCAGCACTGAAAGGAAGGAGCTAACAAGCCATGAAAAGACGTGGAGGAAACTCACTGTACGGTATGAAGTGAGAAGAGCCAATCTGAAAAGGGTTACGTACTGTATGAAATTCTGGAAAAGGCAACTACATGACATTCTAGAAAAGACAAAACTATGAAGACAGTAAAAAAGTCAGTGGCTGCCCGGAGTCTGGGGGTTGGGGGAGATAAACAGGCAGAGCACAGCGGATTTTTAGGGCAGCGAAACTCTTTCGTGTGATATTCGAATGATGGACACACGTCATTATACGTCTGTCCAAACTCAGAAGATGTACAATACCGAGCGAACGTCGGCTGTGGACTTTGGGTGACGATGATGTGTGAATAGCTCATCTGCTGCAAACGCACCACCCTGGCGAGGGGCGCTGATGATGGGGGAGAACGTGTACATGTGGGTGCAGGAGGTCTACGGGAAATCTCTTCTTCTTCTCAATTTTCTGCAAACCTAAAACAAAACAAAACAAAACAAAATATTAGGAATAAATAAATACATCTAAAGAATAACATGAAAAAAGTACACAGAAAAAATTCTACCTCTCATTCATCTAACAAGTCTGCCCTGGAGGGAACCCATGTTAACAGTTTTTTTTCTTTTCTTTTTTTAATCCTCACCCGAGGATATGTTTTTATTGTTCTTAGAGAGAGGAAGGAGGAGGGAGGGAGAGAGAGAGAAAGAGAAACGTGGATTGGGTGGCTCTGTACGTGCCCTGACTGGTGACTGGCCTGCAACCTAGGTATGTGCACTGACTGGGAATCAAACCCACAACCTTCTGGTGTATGGGACGACTCTTCAGCCATCTGAGTCACCCAGCCAGGGCACGGGTTTCTTATGTATTCTTCCGTAAGTGCTGCGTGCGTGTGAGTCATTAAAGCACAGGCTCTCCCCGGCTCTTTTTACATAAGCACCAATGGTAGCATAACACACGCGCTATTTCTTTTTTCATCTATTTTAAACGGCAGCACCACCCTCCCTAGTCCCACAGGAAGTGGGATCCCAAAGTGAGGGCTGAGGTACAGACACTCAGAAGTCCCCACAGGCTGTAGAAGGGTGGCAGGAGCAATCAAGGAGGTACACATACTGGTTACACAGGAGGGGACACGTCACTGGAGAAAGCCTGGCCAGAGTAAAGGGACATTTGGGATAATTTTAGGGGGCACCCAGATTTGAACTGGGGACCTCTTGATCTGCAGTCAAATGCTCTACCCCTGAGCTATACCCCCTGCTGGAATGAAGGGGGCCGCCTGAGTACTTCTTCATTGGGTAGCCGCACCCAAGACACCTGCGATAACTATGACACCTAATGTTTATTGAGCACTTACGTGTGAGGTAAACTATTCTAAGAGCTTCATAGAAATGAATTTAAAAACGATTTGTGGTAGTATTAATTGGACCACCACCACCATCACCACCCTCCTCATAGATGATGGTGACACAGGGAACTGAAGCAACTTGCCCCCCGTCACAAAGAGGAAGTGACAGAATCAAGAATTCAAACACCACCAGCTCATCCTGCCTTGACTCAGCTGCCCTTTGAGGGTGGGTGTCAGGGCTTCGCTGCCTCCGGACCAGCCCTTCTCTGCGACCCGTGACCACCAGCAGTCCCTCTCCCCCTACCTCTCTGCAGGCTCTCCCCCTTCCATAATGGGGTTGCCCAGAAAAGCGGACAGCGGACTGAAACTGGAGCCTTGTGAAGACCTGATAGAAGCTTCTGGAAGTCAGAGCACTCGAACCGAGGTGTTCTAAGTTTGTGAATTCATCAGCTTCTGTATGATCATGGCTTCGCATGACATGGAAATCGAGACTGTACAAAGTAGCACACAGAAGAAAATTAAGACGGTTATTACTGTGGTGATCACTTTGCAATGCATACGTATACGAAACCACCATGTTGTACACCCAAACTTCTACAGTGTTACAGGTCAATTCTATCACAATAAAACTGGAAAAAAATAATAGAATAAAAAGAAATCACTTTGGTCTAGGTAACATCCATGAGAACTCGGATGATCTACTCTCAGCAACTTTCAAATACGTAATAGAGCATTATTAGCCAGCGTCGCCATGCTGCACATTACATCCCACAGCGGTTTATCTTAGAACTTTAGAACAGCCTTAGTTTCCTCTTCTGTGAAGTGGGGGCTCCTGATGAAAACACCTACCTTGCAGGCTTCCTGAGAGGGTGAGATAAGAATCTGAAGGCGTCTCTCAACAGAGGGCACAGAGTCACGAGGCAAGGGTGACTGGTGCAGCAGGGCAGGGTGGGTCCCAGTTTCATTCTAGAGAGGATGCTGGAGCTTCCGAGGCTGGGGAAGGCTGTTGGGAGCCAGGAGTCCTGGCAAAAGTGATGCATAGGGGGCACCCGGATTTGAACCGGGGACCTCTTGATCTGCAGTCAAATGCTCTGCCCCTGAGCTATACCCCCAGCTGTGTGAACATCCTTACTCACACCTTTATACTTATAGAGTCACACCCAGCCCCTATAAACCATCACAGCTTCTGAGTCTTCCGCCTCATGTCTCACTGTCACTCCAAACTGGCTTTTCTCGCGGGAACCCCAACCCACTTTCTTCCCCAAGTTTGGTGAATCAATGATTTGGTCACAATCTTTTGCTCACAGTGGGAGACAGCAGGAATCTGGGGACCCTCTTGGCCCCTAGATGAGAAAACCCAGCCCGTCTGGAGCCCTTCCCCACATCAAGCTCTGGGTCCGAGGGCCCGGCCCACCTCGCCTGCTTGTCTTCCCTTCACCCACCCTTTCTGTTTGCCCTCCTTCTCTTTCATTCGCCTCCAGTCTTTCCTCTTCCCGCTATTCTCTGACGTCACTCACTGCCCTCCTCCCCACCCACACTCCTCGCCTAACCACCCAGACCTCCTCAGTCCTGCATCCAGTTTGTCTTTTTAAAACTGACTCCTCACCTGAGATATAAACAGAAGACAGGCCTCATCCACAAAAAGTGGTGCGTTTACTCCCCCCAAACAAAACAGATGTCGGAAGCTCAGAAAAACTGTCACGACAACAGAGCAGCCTCAGGGGACTTGTCCTAGTAAATATCAGGCCATCTACTAAAACACCGTGCTGAAAACACCCCCAAGGGCAGAGTCCCTGGAAGGCCGGCCTGGGGATCTCCCACAACCTATGCGCAGATTTGATGAAAGGCGGCCGCGGCCGGCCTGCCCCGCGGGCCCCTCCGCCGCCTGCGGGCGCCGCAGTTCCTCTCCGAGCCAGCTGCACCTGTCGTGTTGGCTCCGTGGCGAAAGGGCGAGGGCTGAAAATAAACAGGGCGATGGTGGGGGACTCCTCAAACTTTCTTCTCTATGGTCCTCTACAGGCTACTTGTCGTTCCTTCATCCAATTTTTCTGCATAAAATATATTTTCCAAAATCAGAAAAACCAGTAAATACTACAAATTTAAGCCTATTCCCCTCTAAAAATGGCAAGCAATACCGTTTCCCGTTGAAGGGATTAAGGAGCAATTGCTTCATGACGGAAAGCACCCATGGAATGCTCGTTGGAGAAAGTCTGCGTGATAATTTACACAGAACTCATTCAAGCTTTTAGAGAATGATTACTTCCATTTTTACAGATGGGAACAGAGCCTCATAGTTTCATCTGCCATCTGGTCCCCTTCTAGGTCGGGATGTGCGTCAAATCTAAGATATTAATAAAGGCTCAGAAATGTTGAGTGTTTACTATGTTGGAGGCACTGCATGGAGCTCTTCTGCCTGAGAATCCTTCAAAGTTGGTAAAACTGCATCTCCCATGCAGTAGCTAAGATTAGCACCAACCCCCCTTTTACAGGTGAAGAAATAGACACTCAGGGGCTTATGTAACTTTCATTCATTCAACAAACAGTAAGCATTCACCGCATCCCAACTTCTCCGGGAGGCGCCGGGGGCTCAGCGGTGAACAAAGCAAACAAACAAGGTCCCTGCCTCTTGGAGCTTCTGTTCCGAGAGGCAAAGGGAGCAGACAAGCAAAACAACCACGTGAACAAGGTCATCGCGGACACTGAAAACACTTTAGGAAAATAAAGCAGGGTGGTGCGATGGAAGATGGGGGGGGGTGACATGGATGCTCAGGGACGTGACCCTTTGAGCTGAAGGCTGACGGATACAAATTTGGGTGCAGAACATTCCAGGCTGCAAGGAGAATGATCGCCAAGGCTTTAAGGCAGGAACTAGCTAGGCCGGATCGTGGCGCAGAAACGGTACCAGTGTGGCTGCAGGAAAAGGAGCAGGGCAGATCGAGCAGGGGTGCAGCGGGTTACAATGTATAGGGCTTTGTAAGCCGTGGTCAGTAGTAGGTTTTTATTGTCAGGAAGGGTGGAGCCTGGACTGAATGCAGAGCTGCCTCCTTCCAGGAACACGGGTCTTTCTGAGGGGTTCTCTGCGGTGGACTTGACCCAGGACCTGTCATCTCTGTCCTGTCCTGTTGTGACAGGCCCCCCGAGCCAGTTCGTCAGCCTCCTTGGTTGCAAACTTAGGTTTGCTGCTCTTCTTCCAGTTCGGCCATGTTCCTGCCCTCGTGGAGGCAACGCTCTCGCAGAGGGGGCACACGGGAGTGTGACACACTGTCGCTCAGATATTTCTTCGGTTACCCTCTTGGTGAGTGCCGTGAGCCCACAGAACAGGGCAGGGTGACCCTAGTCTGTGGGGTCCGGGAGAGCCTCCCTGAGGAAGTGACTTTTCCACAACACCTTGCAGGAGGACGGGAAGTTAAGTTAGTCCGGGAGGACCCGGCTGCGTGTGTGGAGCCTGAGCCAGAACTGTGGGGACAAGGCCAAGGTGCTGGAGTCGGGGACACAGCCTCTTGTCAGTTGCATAGTGTCTTCCCAGCACCCTCCGAATGTGACCGTACTTGGAAATAGGGTCATTGCAGATGTAATGAATTAAATGACCATGAAGTCATACTGGAGTAGGTGGGCCCTTAATGCAATAGGACTGTTGTCCCTATAAGAAGAGACCCAGAGATACAGACACATAAGGAGAAAGCGAGGTGACAATGGAGGCAGACACAGGAGTGATGTGTCTTCAAGCCAAGGGACGCCAAGGATTACTGGTCCCCACCAGTAAAGCTGAGTGAGAAGCGACGGACAGATTCTCCCTCAGAGCCTCCAGTGAGAACCACCCCTGAAGGTCGCCTTGATTCTGGCCTTCTAGCCGATAAGCTTCTGTTGTGTAAGAACATCCAGTTGGTGGTACTTCGTGACGGCAGCCCTAGGAAGCTACCTAATAAACTAACATCTAACCCAAGATAGGGCAGGAGAGGCAGGCATGGCCTGGGGGGCCCTCAGTATATCATGGATTTTGCCCTCAAGTCTCAGCGCCCACCCCGTCCCTCCCCCTCAAGAGACCACCTTCCTGATTCTCATCTCTGCCTGCAGGTACCCACCAGAAAACAAGTGCGAACTGGGGGACCTTCTGGAGACCGGGTTTGGTAATACACATCAAAAGCCATACCAAAAAAAAAAGTCCATACCCCTTGACAGGGCAATCTACTTCTTGGCCATAACTAGACAAATACATGAAAATGTTTCAAGGACCACAAAAGGTCCAGGGTGCTCCTCAAGGTCCATCCACCTGCACGTGGTGTAAATGCATCTGCCACTAGCTTAAATGACCGGAGCTTGAGGACAGTCGTTAAAATGAACTGCTGCCAGGGAAAGGGTTTTATGAACCCGGACTTTTGGGTAAAGTCCAGGGGCCCTCCCTTCTTGCTCCCTGCGCCCCCGGCACTACTTTGTACCCCTGTCCTCCGCAGTGGCTTTGCGCCTTCGGGGTGGGGCTCGTCCCAGCTCCGTCGGACCAGCACAGCCCTGCGGCCCGCCCCTTGTGGTCGCACACTTGGTTCCCAGCCTCGCCTCGGCACAAAGCGCGGGCCCCGTCGTGCCAGGCGTGGGGGGAAACAAGAAAACGCGGGAGGGAAGGGCTGGTCTCGGGGCCGCAGCAGCACGGTTCCGGGACTGCCCCGGAGGAAGGGCCACCGCGCGGCCCACCCGGGCGTTTCTGGGACGGCCCCTTCCTGGGCGCGCGACGGCGACCCCGCGCCACCACCGAGAGGCCTGCGTTCCTAGAGCGGCCGCGGGCGGCCAGGTGCGGCGCGGGCCTCCGGGCCTCCCCGCTCCGGCCGGCAGGGGGCAGCACGGCCCGGCGGCCCCACGTGGCGCGGACGCCCGGAGCGAGGCCCCCGGCGGGAGGCGGGGCCCGGGCGCGCTTCAGGGGTCCGCGGGATGGCGAGGGGCGGCTCGGATCGAAGAACTTTAAAAATTCGAGTCGTTAAAAATGAAATTTACAAAATACGTATTTGTTTAAAATAGAAATCTATAGACATATATTTCTTAATTAAACAATATATAGCGGTTGTTATTAATCCCAACCTCCATCGTCCCGCAGCGTCGCTCACCGCGACGCTGGGGGACAGACACAGTGTGTCCCCATTTCATAGGTGCTCACTCGGGCCCCAGAAAGAGGGGGCTCGATGGCGTCTCAGGCAGGAAGGGACAGAGCCAGGAGGTCAGCGAGGGCGGCTGAGGACAGGCTAAGACTGTCCCATGGGCACCTGGCTCTGAGGGTCTCCGGGACGTCCTCCAGGGTGGGGGGCTTGGGGTTGGGGGAGGCTGCCTCCCGGGGGTCCCCACTCCCCAGTGTTGTGGGGTGTGTGTGTGTCGCTGCTCTAGAGAGCAGGAAGACGCAGCAGAGCAAGGCGACTTAAACCGAGAGAGTCTGTGCGAACAGACCAGTCACAACGTGACAGCTCACAGCCAGCCAAGCACGGGTGGGAGGGCGCCCTGGATACCAGGGCCGTGCCAGCAGCTCCGTCTCCCCGCAGCCTAGCTCTACTGCCCGCCCACCTCCCCCGGACGCCTTCTCAGGGGACCTCCTTCAAAGGCCCCGCAGCCCAGAGGACCTGTGTCATCGCCTCAGGCACCCTGCGACTGGTAAGAGGATTCTGTAGGCACCCTGGGACTGACTCTACCTAATATTTGGGCTGAAATATGGTAGGGAATGATAAAAATACGTTTTTATTACATCTTTTAAAGCTTTTGGGTTAGCTTTAATGAAGAGCATCTGCAACTCAATGGGGCAGAGATGGGGGGCTTTACCTGTGTTTCTTCTTGTACCATCTGTGGCTTTTTTGCCCATTCATTTCACATTTATTGAGCACCTTGCAGGGCCAGACCCAGGAGCAAGTATGGGAGCAGAAGCCCGCCCTTGGGGACATCAAGCACACGTGCCACCCAGTATGCCCATCGAGCCCAGGAAAGAAGGGAGAGAGACCCTCAAAGCTGCCCGCAGTTGTGTGGCCAAGGGTCCTGCGGGGCTGTAACCTGTGTCTGAATCTCCCCCCGCCTTCAGAGTATAGGCGTTTTGCTGTAAAAATAACTTTGGGGATCCTTGCAGCTTCAGACAGGGCTTTTCTGGACATCTGTGCTGCTGTTTCCCCGGCCTTCCGGGGATTCTTGGTTGGTGTCAGCTGGCTAGATTCACGGGTGAGGTTATAGGGTCTCCCCATGTCTGCCGAGACCATCTGCCCAGTGATGCAAAGTTACGGAGAGTAGAAATGCAGGTGTTACACCCTAAAAGGAAGAAATATATAAACTCCGGAAACCCTGTGTCCTATCAAAGAAATTAAGTATAAATTAAACATACAGAGTTTGGATTGAGACTGGGGAAAGTTAAATCAAGGGAGAAGGGTGGGCAGGACTTGGCCAGGGCTGGGGGTTTGAAGCAGCTTCCTCCTAAGGGACCCTCACAGGGTAGCTGCCCCCGCTGCCCCCGCCCACGCCAGTAGAGCCAGGCAGGTGGGTTTAGCTGCCGCCCACTCCGATCCTAGCACCTTTGCCCCCAGTTATTTTACATATGTAGCTTCTGAAACTGGTTTTATTTAAACTAGGGATTCTGAGGCTAAAAATAAAAGCTTGAAAACACTGACACATAAAGCACAGAAAATTTGGCCCATTGACGGTGATTGTGTGTCCTGAAAGAGATTCTAAAATATCCTAGTAGAGACTGAGTTCCTATACGGAGGGGACGAACTCTAATGCTCCACCGAATTTCACAGGCGTGGTGATGGTTAAAAGTCTGCGGCCTGGGCGGGAACGAAAATGATTTCTTCTGTTACATTTATGGCTGAGGCTTTATACCTTCTGAAGAAATAAAGGGCTCATTCCATTCCAAGATAAGTTTGTATTGTTTAGAACTCAGAAATTCCTTTGCAGTAAGGAAAAAAACCCAACAGTGGCCTTTTCATTTAGGGGAGACATGTTTTAAATGAATTCTGAAATTCGGTTGTGCCGTTATTACCTGAGTTAATCTTGGTAAAATGAACATCCAAGCAAGTCCGCACACAGTTTACGCTGTCCCAAGACCCTGAAGAACTGACGGCTGGCAGCGATTTGGGCAAGAAAACGTGTCTATTTCTTCTCAATGTCCACTGTTTGATTAAATATACCGGAGATTGGTGTGCTTGGGTCTGCATATTGACTTGCTTTGTTGGTGGGACTCTGAGATGTTTGAGATTTAATTGTTTCTAACCTTATTTCAAAATGTATCACAAACCTCTGGCTTGGTAAGGCAATGGTACTTCAAGATAAACAAAGGAAACCACTGGGTTAAAATGGGAAAGGAATAATAATAATTTTAGTGGGTCATTTGTTATGAAACTGCTCAGGGGTGGCTGTACCAACCAACTTGCGGCCTTTACCTTTGGGCAAAATTAATGTGCTGACTTCCAACGATGAAAGTCAATGCAATGAAGGTAATGCAGGCATAAAAATTTTATCTTAGATTTTAGAATTTGCATAAATAATTTACCTGCAGAAAATCTGATCATGGAACCTCGTGGTCCTTCAGTAGAAGCATGGTAAATGTCCCATTTCTTAACCTGTTTAATTTTCTTAATTGAATTTAGCTTAAACCCAATCAATTTCAATCCTTGGAGGGCATAACTTTAGTATCTGTGTATCCTGAAAATAAAGAACTGATGGAGTGTAGTCCTCTAAAAGATGGTATATGTATTAGACTATACTGATTCTAAACAGAAACAGCTTATTACCCTGATATACATTATTTCAATAACATTACTAGTGAGGGTAATTTTCACTGGTACACTTTGTCATTAAAGTTCAACTTTCTCTTATCCTAGTTAGTAGACAGTAGTGATGCTTCTATCTTACGGTCTTAGTTAGAGACCTTGGCTATTCTTTTATAAAGAGAAGCAGTGAGTACATTCATGGGGCAGCAGCGGCGGAAGGAACGGTGAGAACCCCAGGAGGCAGTATAAGCTGGAAAGATTTCGAGTCGGGGTTTGAGTGCTATTTTATTGGCATGCTATTTTATTGTTTGCTTTATAATCTCCTTCACTCAGCTCTTCTCCGTTAAATGGCTTCTTAGGCCCCAACATCAGAGACCAACGCAGAAAGGGAGCTCTGTGCCTTAACAGATAGTCCTTCCCGAAGTCCCTCCGGAAGAGAGGAGTTTGGTTTAAAATTGGGGGGGAGGCGCGGGGACTGGGGGCTAGCTGGCACCCAGCCAGTCCATCCTCTCCTGGGCAGGAGCCGGGTCGCAGTCCCAGCGAGCCATCTGCTTTCAGCCAGGCCCAGAGTTCACACACAGTGACCACGGGATAGGCAGAGCTGCCCATCAGAGAAATAGTACGGTTTCGCTTTTTTTTTTTTTTTTTAAATTAAGGACCCACGTTGAAGAAATTGGGAAGCAGTATGTAAGAGCAGTGGACGGCACATACTTAGGTTTAAATTCTGGCCACGCGACCTTGGGCTAATTGCTTCATCTCTGTGAACTCCATCTGTCCGCGATTTCACAGGTTGTCGCAAGGTAAAACATGATATGTCAGCATTAACTCAGTACAGTGCCTGGGACGTGGTAAGACTTAGTGAACCCTAGCGATGATTTTTATCCCCGGTAACCTCCAGGCCACGGCCTGCCTGCTTCCCGGGAGTCTTCACGAAAGGCCACTCACTAGCAACACTACTTAGTTTAACTCTCTCTTCTTTTCCCTCTCTCTCCCTTCCTTCCTTCCTTCATTTTTTTTTTTTTTTAATTCTTTTAGCCTGGAGTTACCTTGTGTAGAATATAGAAATAAAAGGGTTAGAATTCTGTTTTAACAACAACAAAAATAATACCCATTTCAAGGAACCCAACTAGAAGAGGCAAATGCAGAATGAATTTTTAAATTTAAATGTAGAAGTTCCCACTATGCCTGGGAAGCAGCAAAAACCTTCAGCGGCCAAAGCACTTTCCAGAAAGCTAGAGAGGCCTTGGCTTGACTCACCGTTGCCTTGGCAACGATAGGGCCCAGAGGCCTCGGGCCCTGATCCCTTAATCTGAGGCGCTGCTACCACATTGCCTCAGGAAAGGTCCCCAAAGACACCTGGCTAGCAAGAACTACTGTAACGGGAGGGACAGAGAAAAGATGGAGGTGTGACCCTTTCTGTACAGTCGCCTGCATTTCTCCGTGATGGTCTTGGCTTTCCAGACCCCTGAAAACTGAGCCTAGAGAATTAGGCCACGGAATCCCCACCAGTTCTAAGTGTGGTCACGGCGGTGGGTGGCTTCCTGGCTCTTTGGTGTTTCTCCGTGGGGCCCAGCACGATGCTTTGCACGCACAGGTTAATAAATAGGGGGACTGTGTGACAATGAGCATCCCCCTGAGGTGCCAGGTCTGCGTCCTGCTCCACTCGCTAACCCTCTGCTCTCACTGTCCCCAGCTGTGACACCACAGACTGGATGCCGAGGTCTTTTTTGTCTCTAAATTTAAAAAAAAAATTTTTTTTTACTACATTCATAATTTTGACAAACATATGGCACAGAGCATGTTCTGCTTGATATATTCTGTTTCCCTTAATTTTGTCTTAAATTTTAAAACCTGAGAATAAAATGGAGTAATTTGAAAGAGGGCGGCTTTCCTTTTTTTCAATAACCACTCGGGTCCCAGGGAAAGACTTTGCGGCCAAGCACGTGGCCTTGGGAGTCAAAAAGATGTGACTTCAAACCCTGGCTCTACCATTTGGTTGCTGTGTGACTTTGGGCCTCTTTCATCCCTCTGAACCTCAAGTTCTTCACCTGTAAAACGAGTCAAAACAATGCAGATGGCAGTTCTAATATATACAAGGTCTTCAAAAATAAGATGTGCTCAATAAATGGCAATTATTCTTTCCGATACACAACTCCATGGGGCCGGCAGCAACTGGCAATTTAGGAGTTTGAAAGTCTGGCTTTCTAATCAAACTAAGGGCACCCTGGGAAAGCACTGTGAGAGTACCAGGTACCCAGCCAGGAGGGTGCTGCCCACTGCAAACTCTGACACGTGGTTGCAAAGTGAGTCGAGCCCCCCGCCCCCATGATGGGAGGTATCAGATACTCTGATATCATGACCAAGTGTAGTAGCCCATGTGGTTTGATTTGAATTTCCTCACATGAAAGTAATTTTCCACTTCTGCCTGCTGGGGAAATTTCCTTTTCAGGTTCATTCTTTTAAAATACACCGGCAGCCCCCAACCTACGTGAACTTCTGTTTTTACTAAGCTGTCATTAGCTAGGAGCTCATAATGAAATTTTCGCTTCTATTCAACTTTTATCAAAACCCACGTTAGGTGCCAAGGCCTTTGTTATGTATTTATTCTTTATGTTATTTAAGCCTCAGGACAATGGGAACTCTGTTATCCCCACTGAACAAATGAGGAAGTTGGTATTCTGTTAATTCATTTGTGCGAGGTCATACGATTAAGTTGAAATCCACATCTGCTCTACAGCAGAGGCTGTCACACTTTCGTGACCGCCCTCCACAGATGCTGGCCTCGGACACTATGGAACTTATAGTAGTGGGAAGTGAGAATCGTGATGGCATCGAGGACTCAGGATGAAGGGAAGGATGATTGGACTACAGGGTGCCGAGCCCTTGCAAGAGGCCTGAAGACAGGGTCAGAGCCCAGGAAGGGGACATAGGAACACACAGACCCCCGGACAGCCCCGCTCCACATAAGAAGTTCCAGTCTGACGCTACGGAATCCTGCAGACACCAGGGGCCTAAAAAGAAAGCTCGAAAGCACCATTTCTTGATAACCGCATAACAAATGAAGTTACTCTCCCGGTGCCTACCTTGGATTTCACGCCAAAGCACCGCGGCCTTTCACTTGTGTCAGGACTCCTCCAATAGCCGGGTCCTCAGACTCCACGACTAGTCAAGATTTGGAGCAGCAGTGGGTCTCCACCAAGTAGTTCCAAAATATCTCTGCTAACCTCTCTTCGAGGCTTCAGATACCTTGGTGTTCAGAATAGCCCTTTCCCCTGCCACCCTTGCACTTGCAGCCTGCAGCGTCATCGTCGTGACCTGCCCATTAAACACGGCTAGTTGCTCCACGTCTGACCGCAGGCAGTAGGGCTCCTCCTCCATCACGTTCAGTCTCTTGCCATCTGTTTGCACCAATGGTTTCTCACACGAGGTCAAATTCAAACTCCAGTCTTGAAGTCTTAGATTCCCCTGCACCCCCAATCTGCTCTCCACCAACCCTGTTGACCCTGTTTTCTCTCCAAAAGCCATCTTCAGATCAGTCCCTGCTCCCTCGTCCACTGGAGCCCACTTTCCATACTTTCCATCTTTAATATCTTTATTAAATATCTTTAGATACCCCCTACCAGGTCCTGGCTGGTGTGGCTCAGAGTGCAGGCCTGTGAACCAAAGGGTCGCCAGTTCGATTCCCACTCATGGCACATGTCTGGGTTGCGGGCCAGGTCCCCAGTTGGGGTGTGTGAGAGGTAACCACACGTTTCTCTCCCTCTCTCCTTCCCTTTCCCTCTCTCTAAAAATAAAGAAATAATATATTTATTTAAAAAAAAAAAAAAAAAAAAGGAATGCCCCGACCAAAAGGCCTTCCTCAGTTTCCTCATCGTTGGAATCCTCCCAGCCCACGCCTCCACGGACATGCCGTCCTGACTCTGCAGTCTCCTCCTGTGCTCAGCAGCGCACATATGGGCTTGGCACCCAGTGTCTACTGCACGGAAGTCGTTGCTCTTGGATGGGACTCTACACTCTCCAGCTGGTTCTGGAGATCAGGGCCGAGGCTGGCCACCTCCCTGGCCCTCCGTGCCAGCCCAGGCGTCTGCCCATCCCCGGCTGCCTGCCCTGATGTCCTATCATTCTTTTGGAAATTTTCAATGTAAACAGAGAAGTCACATCCTTTCAAGTGTGAGCTTTGAGGCATCACTCCCTCTCCCTGTGCGTCTGGTTATGCATCTTTACATAGAGAAGCGGGGTTCATGATTTCTACGGTCCTTTCTGACAATAATGTACCATCTCCTCCCTCTAATTCTCCTTTAAGTGTCTTGTCACCTCCTCCCCAGCCCAGACTCATGACTTAGTCTGCCTACCTTCTTGTTTCTCAGGCCTGTCTCTCTGCTTCAGCAGAAGTCCCAACCCTTAAGGTGGGACTCCCCAGTGCTCGTGGCTGAGGCGGGCACTCTGCTGGCCTCCGTGAATTGCCCCTTCGAATTGCCTGAATTCTCTCTGGGTCACTGCCAAGTCCAGGAGCAGAGTGAGAGTCAACTGCTCTGTGAGCAATGTAACATTTTCTCTAGGCCTCCGTGGATGGCGATTATCAACGAATACCTAGCGGAACCAGGGTGCATTCGTGCATGTCACAAATCTAGAGTAGCTTTGGTGCAACAAATGAAAAAACGTCCAGAATGGTGCCCTCTGCGGTTTCCTCAAAAACTGGCACGAGGGCCCTCCGCACCCCTTCCCTAAGCCTCCCTGCCACCAGCCTCGCCACCCCCTCCCTCCTCGGCCACATTTCAAGCTCCACGGGAAGGCTGCTTGGTCCTGCCGGAAGCGCCCAGCTTTCACTGTGCGACCATCTTTCCAGCCCATTCCAGACCACTCTTCCTGCCTCCCTCCTGAATGCCCACTGTCCTCCAGCGCCAAGGCGCTTCTGCACCTCCACAGGCTCGATGACTGTTTAAAGCTCCTCCATCCTGTCTCTGATTTTATAATCGGTGGGATCTGCACGCCCCTTCACCACCAACGGAGGGGATGAGCACGTAAAAGGGGGCCTCGAGAAAACCTGCCGACTGACACTAGGCCCATGATGTCCCTTGGTCACCTCCTTAACCCCTCCCCTTCAAAACCAAACAAAAACGGCAAACAGGAAACGCTCGTCTTTTAAAAATTACTCTATTATTATCAAATAGAACCACAGTATCCAAAAGGTAATTATAAAGGTCTATACCCAACTAAGTGGCCCTGCACTGCCCCGCCCCTCCGAGTGGCCAGCCAAATCACTCCCCCCGTGCTGATTGGTTTCATCCGTTTTATTGTCAAGGAAATTAACAGCCCGAAGGGGTTCCCCAGGTCCACCGCTCTCCCCCCTGGGGCCCCGGGTAAACAAGGCAGCAAGCGACCTGGTCTCAGGACCCCTGTGTCCTTGGGAGGAGGGACAAAAGGAGAAGGGGGGCTCACAGCAAAGGGGCTGGGGGGGCGCCCCAGCGGCCGGGCTCAGGCCTCGCCGCGGCCGGGCCGGGCCGGGCGGCAGCGGGGCGCACTCACTCGCCCGTGTGGGTCCGCAGGTGGTACTTGAGCGACTGCTTGTAACGGAAGCACTTAGCGCAGTGCGTGCAGGGGTAGGGCCGCTCGCCGGTGTGCGCGCGCTGGTGCTCCAGCAGGTGGTGCTTCTGCGTGAAGCGCTTGCCGCACTCGGCGCAGTGGTAGGGCCGCTCGCCCGTGTGGATGCGCCGGTGCTCCAGCAGGTGGTGCTTGCGGATGAAGCTCTTGCCGCACTCGGGGCAGGCGTGCGGGCGCTCGCGCGAGTGCACCCGGCAGTGGTTGGTGAGCTTGGACTTCTCGCTGAAGCTCTTCTCGCACTCAGGGCACTTGAAGGGCCGCTCGCCCGTGTGAGTCCGCTGGTGGCGCAGCAGGTGCGAAGGGCGGCTGAAGCTCTTGCCGCACAGGCTACAGATGAAGGAGACCTCGTGCTTGCCCGCGTGCACGCGCTGGTGGATGACCAGGCTGATGTGCAGGCGGAAGCTCTTCTTGCACTCGGGGCACGTGTAGGGCCGCTCGCCCGTGTGCGTGATCTGGTGCTTGGTCAGGCTTGACTTGTGGCTGAAGCTGCTGTCGCACTCGGGGCACTTGTAGGGCTTGGGGCCACCGCCGCTGCCCGAGCTGGGGGACTTGGGGCGCGGCTTGAGCACGTGCTTGGAGGCAAAGCCAGGCCCGCGCTCGGGCGACCCGTAGCCTCCGCGGACGCGGTGGATGCGCTGGTGCAGCGTGAGCTGCTGCTTGTGCCGGAAGCTGATCTCGCACTCGGCGCACTCGTAGGGCCCCTCCTTGATGTGGTTGCGCTGGTGGATGATGAGGTTGATCTTCAGCCGGAAGCTCTTGCCACACTCCATGCAGGTGAAGGGGCGCTCGCCGCGCCGGTTCCGCTGCTGCTGGCTCGAGGAGCCCCGGTTGTCATTCATGTGCCGGTCGCCATGGGACACAGGCGCCAGCCTCTTCACTGCCGGGTTTCCTAGCTGCAGGGGTGGGGGGCTCTCCTCGCCCTCGGGGGATAGCTCCCCTGGGAGTGGGGTCTGGTACATACTGGCCTCGTATCTCCCAGACAGCTCCCCGAGGTCCTGCAAGTGCTGCGGCAGCTCGTCCTCCTCCTCTTCTTCCTCCTCCTCCTCCTGTTCCTCCGTCTTGATCACGATCCCCTCTGCTCGAGGGACAGGCCGGGACAGGAGAGACAGCAAGAAGTTAGCCGTAGCCTAGTGCTGATAACTATCGCTCCTTTCTCACCCACAAGCACTGCACAGCCTGTCGCCTGAATTCCTTCCTTTGGGAAAAGACTCCTTGCCACGCCCTGCTGCCCACGGTCCCCACCCCCACCGGGTTGGACATGTAACAACATACCCATTTGGTTCAGGAATAAGCTCAGACCCTCTGTTGGAACTTGACACAGAGGACATAGGTTAGATGGCCCCTGTGATGGGAAGCTGGCATTGCAGGTGCCCACTGCCGAAGCTGCTAGCGAGCGGTCACCAGCAGAAAAGGACACCAGGCATGGGCCCTCCTGGGGGCCCCCAGAGCCAGGTACCTGAGGTCAGCAAACCCGCAAACCTACAGTTTTCTAAGCCCATGAACACACGTTCTTCATTTAAGCTACTTAAGGGTTGGGTTTCTTGCCCCTGCATCAGGAGGGTCTTGACTCATCTGGTTGTCAGCCTTTCCTCCCACAGTCTCCTCCGCCTGGACTCAGCTCGGCCCCACAGCCCCACGGGCTACATCTCCCCTGGGCTCAGCGGCGCCTTTCTCCGCAGGTGCCTTTACTCGCCCTCCTTTTCATGTCTCGAAGTTGTGCCCATCGACAAACACCCAGCTCCAATCCTCTCTTCCCTCTAAAACCTTCCCGACCAGCCCACCCTGCAGCCCTCCGCGCTTCCTGAGCCACAGCCTGTGCTGGCGCATCTCGCCGGGACGGAGAACGCGGCCTTCCCACGCAGCATCTCGCCTGCACGGGCGGCTGCCGCCCTGACGCAGGGGCTTTCTCCGCCTTTCCCAAGAGCCCCGGTGCGGGTGCCACAGATGCCCCCACTAACGGGGGCCCTGCCCCTGCCCCCGCTAGGACCTAAATAAGGCCGTGTGTTCTGTGGCCCACGAGGACCTACATCCCAGAGAAAAGGAGTGGCCTCCCACGCATGCCTGTTTGAGTTTTCTCAAGTGCCCTGTACTTATTTGGTACGCCCTGAACGCTGTTAATGGGGGACTCTATTTTTAGTCTCACTGACCGACTTCGGGTGACAGGAGGAAGTCACTCACTCCTCTGAGCCCACCTGTGAGAGGGAAGCTGCGGTGACAGTCTACATTTGTGGAATTCTTAAACGCAAACAAAGGAGATCTTTTTCAAAGCACTTCACACCTGTTCTCTCTTTTCATATTCACAGCATCTTGGTGCAGGCTGAGTCCAGCAAGAGTTATCCCCATTTCACAGATGGGGAGCCTCCAGGTCTGGAGACATCAAGCGATGTTTCCAAATAAAGTAAATGAAGTCACAGGCCTTTGCACGGCCGGCCATTTGGGGAACCCCTAGCCTCTCCCCTCCCCTGACAGAAAAACTGAAGCTGGTGGTGTCTGTGACCTGGCCTGGGCCTTGTAAGTGTGTCAGTGATGGCCAGGCCACTTCACTTCCTACTAGTCCTCTGACGCCAATAAAAGGCCGTTTGAACGTGAGGGCAGAGGCGCGCTGAGTCCCGGCTCAGGCCTCTCCCCTAAGACAATGCTGCCCCGGCACTGTCGGGGTGCCTGGCAGGAAGTGACCCAGGATCCTAGGAACACAATGCTTAGAGAGGAGGAGGAGGAAGCGGCTTCCGAGCTTGGCAACTAGTTGCCCTGGTGTTTTTCCAGGGCTGTTTATGAAAGACAGGGGGAAGTAGGGGCCCTGGAAGATGCAGACCTCCTTCAACATCAGAGCTGTTTTTTCTTAATGAAATCGGAATGGAACATCTGACCCTAAAGTTCAGGGCTCCAAATCCCAAAAGGACTCTTTAGTAATCTTCTGAAGTTCTACTAGAATGAATGGGGACTGTTCAAAGGACAATCTGGAATTTTTACTATGAAGCTCTAATTTAGCCTGTACTCACAATTTGTCTTGTGTCTTTCACTATTCTTTTGTGAAAGACAATGTGGTATATTTAAAAAGACTTCTGAAATATCATGCAGTTACTTAAAAGTAAGGAGCTAGATCCACATCTTTGGACCAAGAAGGGTGTCCATATTTTATGCATAATTATTTTTGCATAATTTGCAAAAAGGCAAATTATGGAGGAATTATCTACAGATAAAGTAAAAGACGTTTAAAAATCAACATAATACTTTTAAAAACCTAACTAAAATGGATGTGAACATAGCTCTAAATATAATATGTAAATTGATATCATGGTTAATGACTTTCACACATAAATAAAATATCCAAATGAAAACCAAAACCCAAGGGAGTGCTACCAAACTTTCAAGGAACACACTTAATTCTTAACTTATACATTATTTTCAGAATTATTAAAAAAAGAGCAAAAGTTCCCCAGCTCATTTGCTAAGTCTAGTACAATCCTGTTTCCAACACCAGATGGGACTGATTCAAGAAAAGTTCAGGTTCATTTCATTTATGAATACAGTTGTAAAGCTCCCATATAAAAGAGTAGCCAACTAGGCCTAATAGTGTGTTTAAGAAGGACGCCATGCCCTTGCTGGTATGGCTCAGCTGGTTGGAGCATCATCCCATACACCAAGAGGCTGCAGGTTCAATTCCTGGTCAGGGCACATATCTAGGTTGCGAGTTCAATCGCCCACTGGAGTGCGTATGGGAGGCAACCGATCGATGTTTCTGTCTCACATCGACGTTTCTCTCTCTCTCTCAAATCGATAAACATGTTTTTTAAAATTAAGAAAAAAAAAGAAAAGACAGGCAGCCCGGCGATCAGCAGGGCTCGTCTCAGGAAGGCGAGGCTGGCTCAGCATGAGAAACGACCACAAAAGGCGTCCCGGGCTGAGCCACGAGGGCCCGTTTCCCCACTGTGCTCCTTGTCCTCGCCAGGTGTGCAGAATGGTGGCCCTGAGATTTTATAATTAAACAAAAAAGACGCCTAGATTCTACCAGGAAAAGCACAGTCAGTCATGTTAAAAAAAAAAAGTGCTCTCCAAGGGCTGAAACCTTCAAGTTACGTGAGGCTTCTAGTATGACGTAAGTACAATCAAGGGCCTGTCAGGACAGGGGAGTTCCGGCGTTGTCACTGTCATTTGACCTTCTCCTGCCTGTAGGAGGAGGGGTCCTCATCTGACCTAGCGCCTGGCTATAACACCTTCCTCCCTCGCCTGCAGCCCCACTGGTGTCCCCACCCCGACTGACCTGCGCAGTTTCTCTGCTGCACTAGCATCTGCTTGAGCTCGCTGAACTCGCCAGAGCCTTCCGTGGACTCCTCCAGAGTGTTTTCGGGCTCCTGCATGTCCAGGTCAGGTTGCTCGCCACACGGGTCCCCCAGCTCTGAGTCTTGGAAGCCGTGCTCTTCCACCTGCCCCATCAGGGGCTCCGGCGTCTCCAAGCTCTCTGAGCCCTCGTCGTTGGTCTGCACCTCGATCTTAATCACAATGCCGTCGTGCGCTGAGGAGGACAGAAGAACCCAGAACATGTTCATTCCACCTGCCCTAGAATTTACACTTCAAGCATGCTTAGAGCCCTGGCTGGTGTGGCTCAGTGGACTGAGCATCGGCCTGCAAACTGAAGGGTCGTTTGTTCAATTCTCAGTCACAGCACATGCCTGGGTTGCAGGCCAGATCCCCAGTTGGGGACGCGCAAGAGGCAACTACACATTGATGCCCTTTCTCCCTCCCTTCTCTCTAAAAATAGATAGATAAAATCTTTTTTAAAAAATGGCCCTTTTTTCAAACATTCTTAAGAGATCCTGAAAAAACATAATACTGAGCTGGCACTGATGAGACACAGAAGTTTCTGGACACACTGCCTTGATATATTTTTTTTCACTTGCCTATAGTTATGTAGGCTAATTTAAAATGCCATTACCCACACAACCGCCACTTTACATAAATGGGATTAAGCGCACATTTTTTTAAGTGCAGTGTTGTTTCCTCATTAATTTGCCTTCCCCTTCTCCTCACTTCCCATCTCACAGTTATGACCTTCCTGGGTAACCCCTCTAACTAACCTAGCATGTTTCTCTACAGTTATGTAATTACCTATTATAACACATTCACATTGACATGTTTTTATTTTCTGGCCATTATTGGCGTAAAAAAATAAAACTGCCTTGGGCACAGCCCTCTCTGCCCTCTGGCTCACTAAAGTTTCTCACGGAGACCACTGCAAACCAGTTCTGTGGGGCTAACGCAGCCCTTTCCTGAGCGGCGTGCTCACCGCGGGAGGACGGCGACACTGTAATGGGCCCAGCCAGTCCCCTCCGGAAGAACACGCACTCTCCCTTCCCAGTCTCTTGCCACGGTGAACAATGCCGCAATAAACATTTGTTTATTTATACCTCTAACTACACAGCTGTGGTTTTATTTCTACTCTCGTTCCCGGAGTGACCCTGCAAAGTCAAAAGCTGTCTGTGTCTTTTAATTCTGAGGGATGGCCTCAGACTGCTTTTCAACGAGGTCGTGACAAGTTTGTATTTCTACCAGCTACGCCAGAGAGCACCCTGTCCTCACGTCCCTGCTGGTGACAGACACAACGCTCTTCTAGCTGGCCTCACTCAGATGGGTGGAAAGTGGTGAACTTATGACACTTTCATTCTACTTCCCAGACTGGGGTTATCTAAATATCACTTGTTTATTGGTCTTTTAGATTTGACTCCACGTCAGTTGTGTTCTGTTCAATTTGTAAGAGTCCTTTGATTTCTATGTTAAAGATAACCCACTTTCTCTTATCAACATTTCAAGTATCTCCCAAATCTATCATTTGCCTGCTGGCTCTGTTATCTTCTGCCAAACAAATTCCTTCCAGTTTTCACGTTGTCAAATGTGCCCCTTCTCTTTATGACTCCTGGGTTTTCTGTCTTAGTTAAGAGGGTCTCCCCCGTCCTAGATAGTTCATCTGGTCTCCTAGGTTTTATTTGAAGGTTTTTATTGTTCGACTATACAAACTTGGGTCTTGACTACCCCTGGAATTTATTTTTTTCCCCTATGGATTAAACTGTGCCAACATAAACCCCCTTCCAGGTTGCAAATCACTTTGTCGATTAAGGAAATTATAAACGTATAATGCGTAAATATATCCGTGCATTCGTTGAATGCTTACTCAACAGACATTTACTGAGCACAAACTACTTGTGACGTGGTGTTCTAACGGCTTGGGAGATGCCAGGGAACAAAGGAGAGCTGTCGGCCTCGTACACCCTGCAGAAGGCAATAAACATAACGGAGACAGTCTACGGTGTGTTCGAAGGCGGCGAGCACTGCGGGAGAAAGAAGGAACCAAAGGCCAGTGGGCAAAGACGACAGTCCCGCCTTCACGGAGCCCCCCCTTTGTTCTCCTGCCAAATTCCCTCGTCAGTCCCAGGTCAACTGGACCAGCCACAGGGCTAAGAAAGCCCACTGACCAGGTATGCTAGTAACCGCGGCAATCCTTCCATTCCTCTCTGATTGGCCAACACAACCCATTTGCAAGTAGCCCTCATATAAAGTGGCTCTAATAGTCCCAGGCTGCATGCCCTCTCCCAGCCTTAACCGCAGCCTGTGGCTCCTTTCCCTCCCAGCTGAGCCTCCAAAGGTGCCTTGTCACTGTCCAAAGTCATCTGCACCCTAGTCTCTATCCACACTCACCTCTTGGACTTCCCCTGCTCTAGCTCCAGGCCACCGCCATGACCCCACCGCCCCCCACTCTCAGGAAAAGCAGTGTCTCCCCTCCCCACCTAGATCCCCTGGAATGGCGCTTCAGGAACTACCTCCCTTCCTTCTCTGTCCTCAATCCTGGTCACTGCACAAAGCCCCAAACACCACCATGACTCCAGCATCAGAAAAAGATCTTCCCGACAAACCCCTTAAAATACTTTGCTGCTGGCCTCTTTCCTAAAATACGTTTTTAAAACTACGTATCCTCTGCCCCCTTTAAACAAACATATAAAATGCTTCCCTAACTGCAAAAGATGTGATTTCTGGCGTATTGTAAATATTGGTATTTTAAAATAAACTCTTCCATTGCCCTTGAAGGCTGCCAATGGAATCTAAGAACCCCGGCAATTTAAAATCCACCATTCTTCACTTAAAAAATACACGAACAAGTTCTTCTTTGATAGTTGAAATTTTTATATCATTCCTTTCCACCTTGAATTTCTATTTCCATTCCCACTTTGCCCACAGAATTTCATCCCTAATAGAACATATTTTCATGCTTGGAAGCCTCTTACCGATCAACTCATCTACTACTCTGCCACAAAAATGTGTATGTACATTGAGAGATTAATTTTACTTTCTTTTAAAAAATATTTTATTTATTTATTTTTAGAGAGAGGGGAAAGGAGGGAGAAAGAGAGGGAGAGAAACATCAGTGTGTGGTTGCCTCTCGCACGCCCCCAGCTGGGGACCTGGTCTGCAACCCAGGCATGTGCCCTGACTGGGAATCGAACCAGAGACCCTTTGCTTCACAGGCCAGCACTCAATCCACTGAGCCACACCAGCCAGGGCTTTACCTTCATTTCTAATAACCGGAGGACTCCAAGTGTCCATTTTTCCCCCCTGGCTTAAGTCACCCTTAATTATTACTACTGTAGAGTGATAAACAATTATTCAAGATAGAAAACAAAAGAACCCATTGGAAATATACCTTTTACAAGGATGGACAGGGATTTCCCCCCCCCCACCCCTAATTAGTTCACTTATCTGAGAATGAACACGGTCACTGTTTATATGAGACAGAGTTCAGAATCCAATCTATTCCTATTTTTCATTTTTATAAATAAAGTCAGTGGGGAAACTCATTTGCATAGATACGTGGATGGCCTGGTAGGAGGTTTATTACAGAATCATCACCCCATTCTTTGAACTTCTGAATTATAATGCTACGAAAAGCATACGGTGAACATCTCGAAAATTGTTTTTAATGACCTATTAGCTGACAAGTTAATTAGTTTCCCTTTCGATTCTGTTAAAAGCAAAGTATCGCAAATGATCTAACCAGCAAGAGAACTCAGCACCTAGGCCCTAGAGCAATGAACTTCTGGTCGTGTACCCCGACATTTGAGACTGTCTGTTTTGTGACCCAGAGGGCTCTTCATACTTGAGAGAAACACTCCGTAGTAAGATGAAGATGGGTGGAGGTGCCTGTTCTTTTTAAAATTTTTTAATCGTGGGGGACGCAGGAGATGGGGGCCAGCATTTCAGGGGGTGCGTGTCCCATGCACTCTCGCTCAGGGGTTTTAGGCGTGAGAACAGGTAAGACTGCAGGTCTCGAAAATGGACCTTCCTTGCCACCTGTGGTGTCTCTTTTGGACCCTATACCGTCAGTGGCATGGGTGCCCCAGCTTGAAGACCACTGCCTTCCAACACCTGCCCCTCCTTCAAGAGCGCGCTCCCCCAAACTTCTCACAGTGCACGCAGCGGACCACAGCTGTGCTCCTCTCCGAACCCCAGACTCTTTCCTGCTCCTCTCTCTGACATGTAACTTTTTTTCTCTAGAAACATGAATTTAGCCCTGGCTGGTGTAGCTCAGTGGACTGAGTGTCGGCCTGTGAACCAAAGGGTCGCCAGTTCGATTCCCCAGTCAGGCACAGGCCTGGGTTGTGGGCCTGGTCCCCAGCAGAAACATGGATTTACACATTTCCCTCCCCCATTTGCTAGACAGTAGAGAAGCCAGTTGTTTCCCCCAAAAAGGTCTCCCCACCAAACAACCACTGAAAGAGTATTGATAACCAACATGCATTTATAAGCAATAATTTGTTTTCCCATTTCAAAAATGAACAGAAGACACATACGTTATGGGAATATAATTTACAACCAAAGGTAGCTTTCCAAAAAGCTTTAAATAAATGGAGTACGAACAACTGGCTTCCTGAGTAGAAGGAAAAAAAGATCTGCCTTCATATATCTCACACCAGAACAAATTACAGATGAATAAAAAATTCGAACATAAACAATAAAATCAAACTAGCGTTAGAAACAAATACAGCCTTTTCTTTCTTTCTTTCTTCCCCTCTTCTCAGCTTTGAGCTGAGGAACAGGCTGTCCCTGGCCCGCTGGGACGTCACACAGTCCCCAGGAGGCTGTCTGCTCGGCTGTCCAAACGCAGCCCATGTGCCTGACCCTTGTCGACTACGATCTTCTACTTTAAAATTTTTAGAAATAATTTTTATAGTTTTGCCTTGATATTGTTTGGCTCTTGGAAACTTATTTCATTTGTGATTCCTTTTTAATCTCTGTCATCATGTTTCTTCGTAAGAACTTTTATGAATCTGCCCTATAAATTATTTTCAAATTTGGTAAATGTTTGTGAATGCTCAATTTCATAATTAATGAAGCTGATATAAGGTTATATTTGTAGACAGCTAAACATTTAATGATTTATATTTTGCAATTTTCTCTTTACTTTCTGGAACAAAAAAATATTTTATTCCAGGTTTGAAATATTTTTAGGGAATTCTGCAAAGTTCACAGGCGCGAAGCCTCTGATCATAACGTTTACTGAATAAAATGCGCCAAGTAAGTATTTCTATACTTGCTATGAAACCCAGACACCGGTAAATTTTAATACATGGAAACTTAAAACTGATAAACTTGAACACATACAAATGTAATACAGCTGTACCACACACAAATCCTACATGAAGGCAAGGCACAAACTCGGAAGCATGTTCACATACGTAAAACAGAGCTAATACCCTTAATACTTGAGAAGCTCTTACAAATCAATAACGAAAAGATAAACAGTTCAAAAGAACAATGGGCAAAAGGTAATTCACAAAATAAGACATACTAGTGATCAATAAGGGTATAAAAATACATTCTACTTCACTCTTGTAGAAGTCGAATAAAAACATCAAAATATTGTCCTTTCTACCAATCACTCTGGCAAATAAAAAGATAAACTAATACCTACTATTGCCAACGATGGTGGCGAAATAGGTAGTTCCCTGCATAGATCAAGGCGCATAAACTGGAACTGTTTTGAAGGCCATTCGCTAATATCTATTAAATTTTTAAATGGGTATATCCTTCGACCCAGAAAATCCGTTTCTAAGTAAGTTTCAGACAAGTGCATGAAGAGATATCTATAAAGGTCCTTTAACGAAGCACTGAAACGACAAACATTCTAAATATACACTGATGGGAGTTTATTGAAGTGAATTAGAAAATCAGCATGCAGGACACTACAGTCTGCTATTGAAAAAAAGGACAGGTTTATATGTTCTGAAACATAAAGACATCAAAGGTATATTATTAAGCCAAACAAGTTGCCAAACAATATACCAATACAAACAATATACCTCCAGGCTGTTTGGAGTTTTGTTGTTTTTTTCCAATGACTGTGTATTTAGGTATTACTTAATAATATTAAGGCCAAGTGTGTGTAAAGAATAAACTGTTGATTCCTGTGGGAGAATTACACAGAGCTTTTGCTCTCTGCATTTTTTCTTCTTGAAACTTCGCATTCTTGGGGAGTAAAAAGCAGTGTTGCCACATTAACCTTCTCCACCAGCGAAAAGCAGAGACGCGATGGCTGACCACCAGCTCCCCAACCTGCTCATGGCTGCACTTCCTGTTACATTTTTCCAATTTTAGTTATTAGCTTTTAAAATCTTTTTTAACAGTTATACATGCACATAGGCCAGAGGATTGAAAAGGTCTTCAAAATCTGTTTTTAAAAAGCTGTCCTCCGCCCCAAGCCTTTACTATGAGCCCCCCAGAGGCAATCACTTTCGATTCCTCTAACGGACTTTCTGTCATTTATCTTCATAACTCTACGTAACATACTTCTGTTGCTATTCCTTGAATTTTCCATTTTAAGTGTAATCTATTGACTTTCCAGAGCTGCAGGTGAGGACCATCTCTTCCCTGTCCATCCATATTTCTTCCAAATTCCTGATCCTTCCGGTTTAGTTTGCAATTCTGATTGGATCAACACTGGGTGTTCGCATTATTACATTATGTAAATGTTACTTTAAACTGGACCATGTAGTACACTATAAGCACTGTTCTATGCTTGTATACCTATTTTTGCTTTTCCCTGGAGCTTATAACTTTTTCTTTTGCTTGGCTTACTATTAATTATCATGACCTCTCCCCCAACCCTGCTCTGTATGTAACTCTCTTCTAAAAACGTGCAAATGTATTGGGTATTTCTCAATTTTATCTACTTGAAGCAAAAATTTCTGGAACCTTCTGACGTGCTCCAGTCTGGCCTGGTTGCTTCCAGGTGCACGGCTGTCTTTTTGGGCTTTGACAGCACCCGGGTTCCCTTCACCTCTGTCATGTCGGACTCCTAACACCTCTTTCTGAGTTTATCCCCCATTTTGAGAATGGGGGCATAGGAGACTGTGAAGGCCTCAAAGGGTCTCAATTTCACTCTCATATTTAATTAAAATAGTCTGACTTGATATCACCTTCCAGAACGGCTGGATGATATTTCCCAATTTTTAAATTTAAAGATTTTTAAGGCATTGCTTTACTATCTCGTAGCTTCCAATATTGCTTAAAAGTTCAGAACCGTTCTGATTCTTGCTCCTTTGTGTGAACCCCTTTTCTCCTCCAGGAGCCTGCAGAGCCTCCTTTGTCCTCGGTGGTTCTGAAATTTCTTGCTGTGGTGTGTGAGATGTGGGTCTATCTCCGTCCACTGTTCTGGACAGCTGGGGGGAGTTTTCGATCTGGAAAACCATGTCTTCTGGTGCTGGGGATTTTTCTGCAAACTTCATTTTTAATTTTTATTCATTTTTTTATGTTGCTTTTTATTTTTTTATTCCAGAGAGAGAGAAACACCGATGTGAGAGTTGCCTCCCATACGTGCCCCGACAGGCGACCGAACCCGTAACCCGGGCACGTGCCATGACTGGGGGTTAAAGCCAAGACCCTTCTGTTTACAGGATGATGCTCCAACCAACTGAGCCACACCAACCAGGGCTATTTTTATTTTTTAATTACAGTTGACGTACAGTACTGTATTAGTTTCGGGTGCAGCTGGAAATTTTTCTTGAATTATTTTGTTGCTAACTGTCTCCTTCCTGGTTTTTCTGGGGTTTTTCTTCTGATATCCCCATTATCTGGCCATTGGACATCCATCCTTTAATTTTCTGATTGTTTCTCTATTTTCTTTATTTGCCTTTTTGCTTTATTTTCTGAAATGGGTGCTGGATTTTATCTTCTAATGCAGCTACTAAGCTTTTAATTTGCATTATTCCATTTTCAATTTCGAAGAGTTCCTTTCTATTTTTTTTTAAAGCAAGCATTACACTTTTGTGTCAGGGTTGCAGTCATTTTTGTCTCTCTTAGGATTATATATGTCTGTCTGTATTTAAACATTCTTGTTGTCCTCTCTACATGGTCTGTTTCCTCAAAACTTGTTTTCTCTGCCTTTTCCCCTTGGTGTCCGTGTGTCTGAGCCTCCCCGGCTGTCCGTTTTTATTGAAGTGGAACACCCAGAAAAGTGAAAGTTTGGTGCGCTCGGCGGAGCCTGCCCACAGGGCATCTCCCAGGAGGTCAATTCGCTGGGAAATTTCTGAGCTGGTCCCAGAAGTCTCCTGAGTAAACTCTTCCAATATCTTGCCCTGAGGTTGACTTTAATCCTAGATGTCAGCGTTGCTTTGGGAGCCAAGTTAGGGAAGGAGGCTGGAGATCTCGACATCCGCGTATCAACTCTCACTTCTTCCCTTGCTTTCGATGCGGTACCCCACCCTCGACTGGGCCTGGTGCCTGCATCCAGAGACCCTCTTGTCCACCCTCTCCAGAGGATAAGCCTTGGTCCTCTGCCAGGGCTGGGAAAGCCAGAGGCCAGGACTGGGGGAAGTAATGGAAGGAGAAGTGCCTTTAAAGGCCTCTTAAAGATACTCCACGAATCCTGTATTTTAGCCTTGCCTTTATCCCCCTGTCCGAAGACCCCGGGAGTCTCTGGCACTAATGCTGAGTCTTGAGTACAGGTGGGGCGGGGTGCAAATCAGGTTTCCCGAGGTCCCCCTGCGACCGATTTTGGATGCAGCTTTCCCAACCGGTCATCGTCCAGCCGTTTGCTTTCTGGCAAATTTCCCAAATCTGATTGTTGCTGTCTTCTTGGCCCCGCTCTTGAAAGTCCCTTCACTCTCGCTTAAGAAGGATTTGGGGGAGGATGGAGTAAACCTGTGTTCAATCGGCCATCATTAAATCAAAGTCATTCTTCACACATGTTTTCTTAAAAATAATTTCTTTTTTACTGAAGAAAAAGTAACACCCACCCACTTCAGAAAATTCTGCAAAGCACTGGGAAATATGATTTTAGTATGTCTGCATCCAATTTTTTCTCTCTTTTGTTTATATCATTAATTTCATATTGTACTGACATTTCTGTATCATTATTCCAACTCTGTATCATTAACTTACTTTCCCATCGACATTTCCAACAGGCTTTATGAATCCCCACCTCAAGCAAACAACTATGGAACTACAAAAATCCTCAATTTTCTAGACTTCTCCCCCTTAGCATCATATCATTGGGTCTGGCCGAGGGCTGGCTTTGCCGCCACCCTTGTTAAGTATGAGGGAGACATGCAGACAGGTTACCACGAGTGCGTTCAGGTTCCTGGTGTCACCAGAGGTGCAAGTTCAAGGCCAGCCCTGGCTCAGCGGTTTCCATGTTGTCTCCTGTTCTCCCTCCCGGTCCAGGCTCCAAATGGCTGGAGATGGTTAGTGGGACAAATGGCACATTCCAGCCATACAAGGCAGCTTCTGTGAGGCCACCACTTCCCAGAGAAGCTCCAGCGTGGACATGCATGTGCCAGAATAAACCGGCCCGGACGCAGTGGGTTGGGTTATTTGCTTTCCCATTCTGGCCCTGGTCTGTGGGAGGCCCATCTGTGATGAGGGTGTGACAAGTGGACAGAGGAAGGGGACCAATACTTTCATTCCAGCCCTTTCAAACAGACGCTAGAAAAGCAGCACCTGGACCACAAAACCACATGGGTGCACAAGGCTGGATGTTAGGATTTTAACCACAAATCGCCTCTCCCATGTTCTCATCCTTCACCTTGCAAGGCTTCGCCCTTGTTTCTTCTCTGAATCGCTCCATTCCCACAAGGCCCTGTTTCTGGGCGTGACCACTCAAACCTACAGATACAGACTTTCCTTCAAGCTGAAGACCCCTCTGCCGCGCGCTGCACTCTGCCCCAATCCCCTCTTCCCTTCTCTTGTAAATCCATCTTTTCTGTCTGCCGGATGAGTTCAGGATCTACCTTGGCCTTTGAGCTAAGTCTCCAGAGAGCTCTAGAGGGCTCTAGAGAGGTGTGACACTGATTTCTCTGAAACATGCCAGCGCTTCCTTCTCCACAGCGTTCTGTCTCTTCCATAAGTTACCTTTGCTCGCAGTCCACGGTGCTGACATCACTCCGTGCATTTCATCCTTGGAGCCAGTTTTTAGGTGGTCCCAGAATCAATGCCATTTTCTCACAAGACCTGACCACTGGCCCCACTGAAATTATCCACCGTGCTCACCAATGGCATTTGGCTGCAAAAGACAAGGATGTGCTCCCACTGAAGACCTTCGCAGTAAGTCACGCGCGCCCAGAGGCGGTTCCAAACGAACTGCACACCACAGGGTAGGAGGGCAGACTGCTGAACGGCCAGTGTGGAAGGGACAACGCCCCACGCAGAATGACACCGGCTGGTGTTTTCCGGGCCACCGCTACCTGCCAGTCACCACGTCAGGCCCTAGGTATTAGTACCAGTCCTATTTAACAGATGAGGAAACAAGGCCCCCCAAAAGGCCGAAGAACTAATAAAATCGCCCCGCTGGCAAGCAGACACGCTGGGATTCAAACACAGGCAGCCAGACACCAGTTGGAACTCGAGCCACGTAGCCAGTCCTACCTGGCACCTCTCTACTGTCCCCATCTAATGCCTCATCTGGACACTTCTGCACACAGGAGGCCGTTTCAGGTAAAGGTCACATCTGTCCCTACCTGAGAGTCTGGCTGCAGGACCCAGACATGGCCCCCCTAAGGGGGGCTCCAGCAGGCACGAGCACCCTGACAAGAACCACATTTCTTTCAGTTCTTGTTTTGTTTTCTGCAGAGTGAGGTGACAATGGATTGTGTTCAAAACTGCCTGGGACAAGGAGCACAACAGCAGACCAATGTATCAGCCTGGTGATCAAGGAGGGCCACGCACCTACAGACCGGCCTCCTGCCAGCACACAGCTGGCCAGCGTACTGTCCAGGGCCTACTCTGGACAGAGCCAGAAGGCAGGGTCCCAGGCTGCCTGGCAGCCACTCACCAGCACTGGGGTCTGCAGGCGGTTCGCCCTCCTCCAAGTCTTCCTGCTCCTGCACGGTCGGCCTCTCCCCGCGCTCCATCTGTGACATGAGATCTGGTTTGGAAATTGCGTAGTCTGGACAGAAGGGAAGAAAGAAGGTACATTATGGGGTGAGGTCACACTGGATGCTGCAAAGGTGTCACCTGTGGGAGCGTGACACCAGCAGCAGCTAGTAATGTGGGAAAAACTGTGAGCCAAGTTTGCATCCCTTTTCTTGGGGCCCACTTTGTGTGTGTGTGTGTGCGCACACATGCACACAGGTGTAAGCGTTAACCACGTACTGTGTCCTCCCACACGGGGACCGGCAGTGGGGCGCCGCCTGCCACCAATGGAAACTGGTCCTTTCGTCACTTACCACTCCTATTGCTCAGGCTTTTCATGACAAAGGCACAAAACGTTTAAGATTTTATAAAGTACAAAACTACCTCTGATAAAATCTAGAGGCTCTAACACAAAATACTGATTGATTTCCTTTTATTAAAAAAGTTTAGCCCCTGGCTGGTGTGGCTCAGTGGGTTGGGAGTCAGCCTGCAAACCAAAAGGTCGCCGGTTTGATTCCCAGTCAGGGCACATGCCTGGGTTACAGACTGGGTTCCCCGCTGGGGGTGTGCAGGAGGCAGCTGATAAATGCTTCTCTCTCTCTCGTTCTCCCTCCCTTCCCTTCTCTCTAAAAATAAATAAAAAGAAAGTTTGCAGTTCTTTGGAAATAAACTTAAAAGGTGAAGAAAATTGGAGGAAACATTATTACACACACAGATTTGTCATATGTAATGCAAAGGGCTAATATCCATAATTATACATATAAAGTCTCTACAATTAGTAAAAAATAAAAAAAGCAAAGACGAGGAAAGGCAATTCATAGAAGAAATGCAAATGGCTAATAAATGCATGAAAAGATAAATGAGTTCACTAATCATCAAAGAAATACAGGTTAAAATAATGAGGTGTTATTTTTCACCCATCAGATTAGACAAATATTTAAAACAGAACATCAGAATGTGGAGAAAAGGCAATGTCGCAAACCGCTGCATAAACATACATGGCCTCTGGAGGGCGCCATCGCCGTGGCTGTGACATCACTATAAATGTGCACTGTCTTTACTTCAAAAAGTAAAAATTCCCTTTCTGGGAATCCATGCCACTGAAATACTCATGGAAGTGCACAGGCACACAGATATGTTTATGCCAATACTCTGACGGGGAGAAGACAGAATCCAGCGGCTGCTCGTCGAACGCCCAGCGGTCTGTCTTCCCAAGCAGGCCTGTGCGTGCTGACGTGGAAAGCTGTCTGTGACCCACCGTTAGGTGAAATGAGCGAACAATCCCGTGGGTGCAAGCCACAGACAGCGTGTGCACAAGTGCATGCATCTTGTGTACGTTTGCATGTGCACAGAAAAAGATGAGAAACCACACAGGCCAGCAGAGGAAGCCACCCAGAGGTGGTTACCTCTGGGGAGTGGCATTTGTGGGAGGGTGAGGGCTGCTCTTTATTATAGAAATCTAATTTGCTGAATTCTCACAGTTATGTCTGTACTTTAGAAAGAAAAGAAAAAACAAAAAGAAAAAAGTTATCCTATGAACAGTTATGTGTGTATAAAATGAACAATTCTAGCAAGAATCAACTTTTGTATATAGCAACGTACTCAGTATTTTAAAAACTTTTTGGTGTGCCTGAAGAGTTCACCTGAGAAAAGGATACATGGGATCCTAGACTTTTTCCATGTTTTTGTCCTTAAATACTCTTATTGAATGACGACAACAATAATCCACAGGTTTTGGGGTAAGAGAGGTCTCAGTGAAACTGGGACGTTCTGGTGGGGACCTAGGACCTTCCTGGGTTACAGCTTCCTCTCTTCGCCAGGGGGACAGGAGCGTAAGGGATATAAGCCCTCAAGGGATGACAGTGTTTGGTCACCTGAATAGTGAAACAGGAGTGCCCACCCCTGTCCTGGCTCCCTTGTGGAGAGGCGTGAGGATTCAATGATATGGTTCTTGTAAAGCACCTCACACTTGCTTAGTAACAGTGTGCTAGACAAATCAATTGAAAAATATACTTATAGAGTCCACAGGGAAGATAACATAAAGGTGAGAGACCCCTGCTCTCCGGGTCCGCCCTCTCCCCAGCGACTCCTCCATGGCGGAGTGTCTCCCTGCCCGAGCCGTCCCGATCTGGGCTGCCCTGGTGGACGGAAGCAGATGAGAAAATTTTTCTAATCTGCTGTGTTCTCCCGCACTCGGTTTCCCCGGTCTCCAACTATCCGCGGTACTGGAGTTTGGCACGCCCAGCGGTTCCACGTGAACCGCAGGCCAGCGTCAAGCAAGGCAGCCCCGGGGGGGGAGCCCTCTCCTTACCCATGGAGACCAGCGACTCGTAGTTGCCCCTCATCACGTTCTTGTACAGCTCCTTCTGCCACTCGGACAGGTTCCCCCACTCCTGCTCCGAGAAATGGACGGCGACGTCATCAAAGGTGACAGGGACCTGAAACCACATGGCAAGCTCAGTTGGGACCAACTGTCACAGGCTCTTGGTTGCCAGATCCCAAGGAAACAAACGACCCCAACCCTGAGGCGGAGCTCAAACACCTCTTTTTAGGACAGGAGTGGGAAAAACCCAAAGGCACAGCCCTGAGGTGTCACCAAGGGGTCTGGCCAGGCTTGGGCCACTGACCCCACAGAGTAAGGACACTGTCTTGTCTGACCCTTTTCCTCACCGGAAGGATAACCCCTCACTGTTGTAAAGCATGGCATACAGGCCAGTAGGAGCACAGCCAGGGAACGTGTTAAAAACGCAGGCTCCTGGGCCCCACGCAAGACCCGAAAATCAGACTGCATTTAGGAAGCTCCCCACGTGATTCCCGTACACAACAAAACTGGAAAAGAGAACGCGAGTCTGGGTTCTTTCCTAAAGGCTGGGGAAAGAGGCGGCAGCACGAAGGAATATTAAGAAATTTGGTCCACGTTCAAGTGCTTGTAGAATCTTCTGGAAAATAATGTTGAAACCTGAAGTTCTCTAGTTTTTTTTTAGGATCCCTCACGAGAGCACATTTTTACTGACACTGACATGATTTACAAGTCAACTGATAAAATCGTGGAGCCCAACAGAACCCCCTAGTATTTCCACCAGTTCTCCCTCCCGCAGTGGTGGACGGCTACGTCGTGGTCATGGTGACTGACGGGAAAGCCTTGGCACCTCTCTGTCTCCGGGCCGGCGCTCTGCCTTCTTGTCCCCTCAGACGTCACGGGCTGAACGCCCTGCTAAACTGACACACCCTGACCACTAGGACCTTCCTCCGATCCATTAACTTCTACCTTTATCAACGGGAGTAATAATGAGTGGCCTGTCCCGTTCAGTAAAGCGATGTTGACACTGGGTGTCATTACCTACATCGTATTTTTTTCCTTCTCAACCACCGCTTTCCCCTCTTTTTACACTGAACGGAATTCCTAAAACACGTCCTAATTCGGCTCACTCCTTGGGAGCCCCCAGTGAGGATGGGTTTACCTTGGGAACTTCTCCGTTGCTGCCCGGGGGCAGCCGCAGGATCCAGAAATTTCTGTTTTTCAGCAGGTTCTCCATGTTCTCCAGCCGCCTCTGCAGCAGCCCGTACTCCTGCAGCAGCGTGCCCAGCACGACCCACTTGCTCTCCAGGTGGTTTGCAAACTCCACGGCCGTCTTCTCGCAGTCGGCTATCTTTTTCTCATTTGTCCCCGTCCGTCCCTCCAGCGTCAGCAGCCGCATGGCCTGGGCCTCCAGTTTCCTCTCCACCGCCTGGACGGCAGCCCACACGGCCAAGCGGGTGATCTCCGCCGTCGGGAGCGGCGTGTCCTTCTGGGCTGCAGAAGAGATGTGGAAGGGGGTCTCCTTTTGGGAGACTGGGCTCTGGAGGAGGGGGTCCATGTCAGCCTCGGGAACTGTGGGGGAGAGGCTGAGGGGGTCTTTCTCGGGAACTTCGGGGGAGTGGAGTGGGGCTTCTTGGTGGTGCGTGGAGTGAGAGAGCAGTGAGATTTCTTGCTCAGCAGCAGCTGGGGCTGGATACTGGGTCTCTTCCTGGGCTGTCAGGGGGCCCTGGAGCTGTGTCTCTTGCTCAGAGGCGGCAGAGTACAGGAGTGAGGGTCCCTTCTGGAGGGTGTGTGGCATCCGGCCGGAGGTCTCTTGTTTGGGAGTGAGGGGCCGGGAGCCTTGCCGGGGGGCAGAGGGAGACAAAGAAGGAATTTCTTTGGGGGGAAGAACGCGGGACTGGAACAGGGCTTCCCGGGGGAGTCCAGCAGGGGCCTGCCGTGGGGTTTCTTCGGGCAGAACGTTGGGGAATGACAGAGGCGATGAGCGTTGGGTCTCCATGTCGAGCTGCTGGACCTGTGGTCAAGGAAAGGGCAGGAGTGAAGGCCATGTCTCCAGCTGGCAAAATAAATGCCAAAGATAAGCACCCACATTACAAGGGCATTGGCGGCCATGTTTTCTGTGGATGTGAATTTTGTCTTTTAAGAGCCTAGCAGGCAGACATCAATTACAAAGCCATTGACAACAAATAAAAGGTGGTTATGCCACCTTGTGATCTTCAGAGAGCCAAGTCCTTTTTCACGGAACACGTCTCACGGGTACCACCTTAGGAGTCGTCATGTGGCAGAGGAGAAAGGGTGCCGGCCTTCAATGAGAACGCTTAGCTCCCAGGCCCGTCCACACCTACTGCTGCCTGTGTTGTTCTGGGTGCGTCATTTGACCTCCCTGTCCGGCGTCCAACACGGGGATTATAACCTGGCACACCCTGCTCCCTCACTGAGCTGTCTGAGCATTTGATAAAATAAAACTCTGGGAAACAGAGCAGAATTTTGTCAGTGCCAAGCACTGTTCCTGTCCCCAGACTCCTGGCAAGGTGAGAGATGAACACAGGAGGAGGCCAGGGCTGTCAACTGACCTAGCTCGCAGGTAAGTCCTCCGGCCCCACTGTTCCTACTTGAATTATCAGGCAGTCATGGTGCCCGTGTTCTTCCTCCCACTTTGTCCAAGTAAAGACACACACAGTGACCTCAAGTTTCCCCAACTCTTAGATAAAAGCTGAACTGTTGACTTATCAATAACATTCCTCAGAGCTTTATGGTGTGGCCTGGCTTGGACACATGTTGTATGGACACAGCTCCTACTGGAAAGGGCGAATGGCCGGCTAGGCCTCCCCAGCTGGCTTCTGCTCTGGGCAAGGAGGGGGAGACGTGGCAAGACAGGCGCGGGCTCAGCAGTTTAGCAGCCACCACGGGAGGTCCCCTGGGAGGATGGTGCCCTGCGCGGTCTGGGCTCCTCCTTCGGTTTGTGACGTGGGGAATGAGGAAAGGAGGTCTAGAAGGGCTGGAGGCAGAGCTGAAGTTTGGTGACTAGTGTCAAGACTGGAAGGGGTCAGAACCCAAATAAAGACTGATTCTTTTTGAGGCCTCAGTTAAGTCTCACTGTCCCTGTTCCCCACCTTGACACGGCCATGCTGAGAGAATTCCTTTGTCGTTGGGGACGTGAAGCCAACATCTGCGTGAGCCCTGAGTTCTATATTTCCCTAACCAGACAACCAAACACTTTATTCGAATGCAAGAGAATTTCCCCTGTAACAACGCTGCCTGTTTCCTCATCGGCATCCTTCCGTGACTCTACCGAGTGCCAATTACTATGCGCCATATACCAGAGATCTTTAAAGTAACTGATATTTCCATTCTCTTTGCTTGAAAATTGACACATCCCTTGTGTCCAATCTGATATATAGTATGTGCTCGATAAATGGTTGCTGAATCAATGAACAGTATAAACTGATGCATTATCAGAAGACGGTAGTAGGGTAAATAATGACATTTCTTCGGTCTTTTACCAAAGATCATCTAAACCTATTTACGTTCCTATCACTTTTTCCTTTTCATTCATTCATTCATTCATTCATTCATGGGTCTCTTAACTGAGACACTATTACACTTTAAGCCAAGGATTAAGATTTAAGACTTTACTCAGGCAAAAGAATTTCGAGGTAGTATCATACAACAGCTCTAAAGCTAACCAGATGTGCCAGCTAAATTAGTTGCAGATAGCTGACAATTATTCGGCATTTCTGTGCCATGAACCATGTTAAGCATTTTAAAGGGTTATCTCATTTAATCTTCATGAAACCCTGTGAAAGAGGGACTGCCAGAATTGTCATCCGCACCTAGTACACGAAAACACCGAGGCAGGAGAGGTTAAGTAACCAGGTTTTGTGACCTGTACAAGGTCACAAAAGTGGTCTGCCTCTTGGGTCCGGGATTCAGCTGACACTGAAGGTCACCTCCCTGCCTCATCTGTCAACTGAGGCAACTGGTTGGGGTTCTGAATCTTTTTTACCTCTAACATTCAGAGGCTCGGGGATGAAACAAAAATCTGTGGGAGGTTCTGTCGTCAGAGGTGGAAGGCCCTGCCCGGAAAAGACATTTCCATTTAAAGCTGGGGTCAGGGATCCCTTGGGAAACCTAGTGAAAGTTATGGATTCTCTCCCTAAAAAAAAAAAAAAAAAAAAAAAAGCACATGGGCACATACACAAAATTCTGCAAACACTGTCAAAGGGTTCGCAGACCCCCTAAACCGGAAGGCTCATCAACAACTAAGCCGCCTCTCAACTCTTCCCAGGTGAGGGCAAGACTGGGCTGCCCTCTACCACGGGCATCTCAGACTCCGGGTAGCACAGCACAATAGGCCCATGATGGCCCCCTCCTCAGAGGGGATTAGGGTATTTGCCTACAACTAGTAGGAAGAAGGGAAAATACCCCAGGGCCAAGTTAGTCTCCCTGAGTAATTCAGGGGTTTAACGGAAACAATGGAAACCAACCCCAGTACAGTAAATAAAGCCAGCGCAGTAAGACATCTTTACCAACTAGTCTAATCAGAGCTCAAAGGAAAATACCATTTCTTCGCTTTCTATTATTAGACTGTCTCTCTCCATTTCCGGATGTGGAGGACTACGGAGGGATGAGGGGCCACAGGCCCATGTCCCCTCCCCCACCCCCAAAGAAAAGCCCCTCGCTATCATTTCATAATGGCTTCATGTTACCCTAAGCACAGAGAAGTGGCCCCAGAGCAGGATGTAAATATTGTATCTAAGATTAATAAGCTGTATTCTCCAACTGTTGGTGGTGGGGGTGGTGATAGAATTCTGAACTGTATTTTATTTAACTGTCCCTTCCTAACCCATGTCTCCCAAGCGGACAGGTCTTCAGGGTTCATGCCATATTAGCAGAAAAATACATAGCCATACATATTTGATTTATAAAGAGGGCTGGGCCTTTTTTTTTTTTTTTGGTATGACCCAGTGTGGTTCACCCAGAATTATGTAGGGCCCTGCAGACCTAAGCCTGGAGGTAGACATTTAAAAATCTTCATTTCACTTTATTTCTCTGAGAAAGGATGAGTATTATTACTACTATTTAACAACTGGGAGGCTCTTTGGAAAGCCATATATCCTGAGCCCTTCCTGTGCACAACAGGAAACTGAGGCTCAGAGGCACTGCCTCCCCTGCAGCAGCCCTCCGAAAACGGCTGCTGCGTCTCCAAGAGCAGGTCTATGGGAGGTTTTCAGACAGATTTTTTAAGAACGGCCCACTGAAGAGGCACGTCAGCCCCCAAACGCTGGGGAGCTCGCTCCCCAGACCCCATCCGTCTAGACACCCGAAGTTCGTCCTGGGGCCCTCCACACGCAGAAGCTGGAGGCCAAGACGCCGAGTCCGAGGGTCACCAGCTCCCCACGGTGGCGACGCTCGGCAGGGCGCTGCCGGGCCTCCCACCCGGCGTCACCCCTCCCCCCACCCCCGACGGGCCGCATCCACCGCGCACCGGGCCCAGGCCTGTAACTCAGGGGAGGCCGCCGCCAGAGCCGCCCCCACCCCGTCCAGGCCCGCAGCCCGGGAGGCAGGCATTTCTGGGGACGCGGGCACCGAACCACGGATGACTCGCTACGTGACCTTGGGGCAGGCAGGGCAGGTCGCCGCCAGCTGTCTGTGCCTCAGTGTCTCCGCTCTGCGAAATGGGGAGAGCCGCGTCAGCGCCGCGCTCCGGCCGCGGGAGGCTCCGCGGGGCCGAGCTCTGCGGAAAACGTGCGGCGGCAACCCCGACGGACGCAACGCCGGCTCCGCAGGGAGCGAGGCGCGCCGCCCCGGCGCCCACCGCCGGCCCGCGTGCGCGCCAGGCCAGGCGCGTCCCCGCAGCCTCGCCCGGACGGCGGCCGGCTCCTCGGCCCCGCTCCCGTCCCGCAGCCCCCCCCCTCCTGTTCAGGGGCGCGCGAGCCCTCCAACCCCCCCACCCCCAACGTCGCAGCGTTTCTGTCCCTTACCGAGACCCCAGGCCGGGCCGCCGAGCCCGGGACGCGCAGGCCGTCCCCGGGGCCCCGAGTCCGCGCGTCCGTGCGCGCGCGGGCCGCCCTCACCGCCTCGGCCATGGCCCTGCGCTGTCCGGCCCGGCCCCGAGCCGCCGCCGCCGCCGCCGCCGCCGCGCGGCCCCACGCAGGCCGGCCCCGGCCTCTCCGCAGGCGCCGCCCGCCCGCCCGGCCTGCCTCCCCCGCCCGGGCTCGCGCGGCCGTCGGGCCCGGCCTGCTCGGGGCGTGCGGAGCGGGCTGGGACGGAGCGGCCGAGGCCGGCGGCGGCGTCGGAGCGGGGCGCGCGGCGGTGCGGGCGGCCCGGCAGGCTGCGCCCCGGCCGCGAACTGGGCCCCGGCCCTCAGCAGCGGCCCCCGGCCCGCGCGCAGCCCCTCTGCGGCCGCGGCGGCGACCCCGGCTCCGGCCCCGGCCCCGGCTGCGAGCTGCGCTGCCGTCCCGGCGCCTCTTCAGCAGGGGAGCTGCACCGCAGCTGCCATGTTGATACAAACTGCATCCTGGGAGGCATGTCCCTCTCAGGCCGTTTAAAGAGAAACACTCCGAGGCTCGTCGGAGGCTTCAGGAACCCAGACAGCTCCATCTACAGCCGGTAGGAGCGAACAGTGTCGAGCGAGCAGCCTGGCGGCGACGGACACGCCCTGAGCCCCGGGCCAGCCCGTCGTACAGCCCCGGCCGAACCTCCCGGGCCTTCCACCCTCGGGCCCCCCGGGCCTCTCACCTGGGGTCCTCGCCCGCCCGGCACCCTGGGGCGAGACCGGGAGGCGGGAGCGCAGAGGAGAAATAAGAGCGCGCAGCCCGGGCGACGTGGTGGGGTCTGGAGGCGGCTTGATTGGCTCCGACAGCCTTCCCCCGCCGGATCCCCTGCTCCTCTCAAACCCAGAACCCTTTCAAACCTGCGCTCACAAAGGGATCTAAGAAACCCGTCACACCAAAGACAGCCCCAGTTCATGTGACCAGCTCTGTGCAGCCCGGGTTCCAGGGAAGCGGGCTGTGGTTCCAAGGGTAGCCGGGGGGTTGAGTGCTTTTGTGAAATGCCCGAGTGTTGTTTGTGACCTGAAAGGACAGAATTCCGAGAATCATAAAGTGCTGGGACCCGCAGGGTCCAGACCCGTCATTTGGAAGGGAACCGAGGCCGAGTGGGTAGTGACTTGTTTACCCCCAGCTGCAGCCTAGGTCCCCTCTGTGAATGCCCCTTCCACCCAGGAGAGAGATCCCCAAAGGCATGGGAGAGCTCGGAGTTGGCGACTCCTTTACCTGCACAGGTTCGCTCACATATTTATGGAGTGCCTACCTCCAAGGTGGCGAGAACTGGAAATGAAATGGAAAAAAAAAAAAAAGGAAGAAAGAACATATAGGTAGGCCTTCTAATTACAAGTGGTGAAAATCCAACTGGAACTAACTTAAAGGGGCTGGCGGTGGGGTAGGGAGTAGAATATATTTGTTCACCCAGTGGGACCCCAGGGAGGTCAGGGGTGAGCTGTCCAGGAGGCAACAGGAGCAGGACTCGGTGTGCTTTTGGCTCAGCTATTTCTTTAAAAGTGGAAACTTATGGACAGAGATAAGGCCAGTGCCACCCGGTCCTTTCCCTTATGTTCCCAGAGGTCAGACTTCCCACTTGTCTTGCTGCTTTTTCTACCAACAATCAGTAAACAGTGCATTCCACCGGCTTTGGTATCTTGGAATTGTGTGTGATGCAGTTCAGTCCAGATCTCGTTGGAATTTGCTTTTTTGTTTTCATTTGTCATTACGTTTTGGAGATACAGGTCGTGTTTAAGCAAGCATATCCGGTTGATTCATTTTAACAACTATATAGTATTTCATTGAATAAGTGAGCTCCAGTGGACTTTCCATGTCCCTGAGGAATGAAAACAGACGGGCTGCACCGAACACCTGCCTGGTGTCGCACTGCGCCCGGTGGGAGACACGCGCCCTGGGTGACAGGAGAGCCCCCACCTTCTCCAGGCTCCCCACACTGCTCACTAGCAGGAGGGTGCCTGGTGACACGCTCACCAGCAGTGCGTGGGGTCCTGTTTTCACATCTTTACCAACACTCCCGGATAATGGACTCAGTAGCCTTGGCAGCACAATGACTGAAATGGCAGCTCATGACTTCGCTCAACACCCGTATTGTGTTTCCCACTTATTAAGGAAGTTGAACATCTTTTCGTATTTACTAGGCATTTGTTTTCTTCCTTAGTGGATTTCCCCTTCATATCCTTTGCCAATATTTCTCTTGTGAAGCTTTTCTTATTGGGTTATAGGTGTTTTTAAAAAAGCATTCCAGATATTAGCCCCATCACCAAATCCTTAATATAATTAATCATGTGATTGCGCCTAGCTCTGCCATCTCACTCGTAGTTTTTCTTGTGTTCCAGGTGTTCGATGAGACCTCCCCACTTTTTTGGTCTGCTTCTGAATTTTTTTTAAAATAATTCTATTTTTGACCCTTCACTTACTCGTTACATCTCATTTTTAATGGTTGTCCTAAGTTTTACAATACATGTCTTTAATTTTTAACGGCCTGCGTCGCACAGATTCTACCACTTCACCTGCGGTGCATTATTAGCCTTACGGCAGGTTCTCCTCCCCACCTCGTTCCGGCGTTAGCTTCCCTTTGATGCTTCTCAGGGTTGTAAGCTGCGTAAAAGCGCTGTTGATTGTACACATGACAAAAATCTTCTCCCAATCTGCCTCCTCTTAACATTTTTCATGGTAGCTGTTGCACCGGTATTTATAATTAAATGTAATTAAATGTACTACTTTTCTTTTCTAGGGTTTGTGCTTTTCCTGTCTTTTTCGTTTGTTTCCTTCCCCCAGCGCCTTCCAGATAGTCCTCAACATTTTCTTCTAAAACCTGTACAGTTTCACTTGTTCACGGTTAGGTCTTTAATCTAGAATTGATTTTCTTTGGCTTTTAATAAATTGCATCTTTACTGGGATTTACTTCACCTAGCATAAATCATCCATTTAAAGGGTACATTTCAGTGGCTTTCGTGTGTTCAAAGTTGTGCCATTATCACCATGACCTTTTGTTTCTCACTAAAACTTCAAAGCATAGAGCTGAATTTTCACTCAGTTTTATAATCTGACGATCTGTCTTTTGACTGGAGAACTCATTTTCTTCCCATTTATGGTGAGTATTGATATATTTGGATTTTAAATCTTCTTTTGTGACCTTTATTTACCATAACTTTGCTCCTTTCCTCCTTTTCCTACCTTCTATTAGATTAATCAGGTTTTCTTTGTTTCCTTTCTTCCTCTGCTGGGAGCCGTTCCGCTTCCGTTCCCTTTGCTGCTACGACAAACATTTTAAATGTGTATGTTTGAGTTACAGCGTTTAAATGGGATTGGTATTTCTGCCTGTCCCTTGAAATCACAAGGACCCTGAAATGCTTCCATCGACATTGTACCCCACCCTTCTTATGTGTGATTGTTATCTAGTATTTTATTTTTTTACTTTGCCGTGTCCCCTGAATTTGTCTTTATTATTGTCTTATGAAGTCAACACGTTAGATTTACCCATGTTCACTAAAATTGTTTTTGCGGACTATTCTCCTCATGTCCTTCTTCCTTCTTTCCAAAGGCTAGTCCTCAGTCGTTTTTCAGTGAATGGTACATCCTCAGTTTTTACTTTCTGAAAATGTCTGTCTTTGGTTTTGTCTGTATGTGGTAACGGATCAAGGTACAGAATCGAGGTTGAGCGCTTTCCCCTCGCCCCTTTGTAGGTGTTGGTCCGCTGTCTTCGGACTCCTCTTTTGTAATCCTAGAAGTCTGTTGTCAATTTAATAGCTTTTCCTTTGATGTCAATCTTTTTGTCTTGAATTAAAGGATTTTATTTTTGTGCCTTTCATCAGTTCTTTTATTTTATTCTTTAAGGTTTTATTTATTTATTTTTAGAGAGAGGAGAGGGAGGAAGAGAGGGAGAGAAACATCGATGTGTGAGAGAAACGTGGATTGATGGCCTCTTGCATTTTCTGTCCCCAGCTGGGGACCTGGCCCTCAACCCAGGCATGTGCCCTGACTGGGAATCGAACCAGTGACCTTTCGGTTCATAGGCTGATGCACAATCCACTGAGCCACACCAGCCAGGGCTCTTTCATCAATTCTTGAAGATTGTCAACTATTCTTTTAAAAATACGTATTTTCTCCTGACTTCCTTCCTTATTGTCTCTGTAGAGATGGGACAATCTGATGAGACGTCTGGTAGGTGTCTCTAGCCTATGCTCTTGCCGTACCAGGTTCCCAGCCATCATTTTTCTCTCCGTCCTTCATTCTATGTACTTTCCTCATCTTTCATTCAATTAGCTTTTTCCCAGCCATGTCTAACTTTTCAGCTGTTTCGAGGTCTGCTGTTTAACCAGCCCATTGAGTTTTTAAAAATTTCAGTGGCTATATAATTCATTTTTAGAAATTCTGTTTTTCTAATAGTACCTTGATTTTTCTTAAGATTCGGTGATTTCTACTTGCCGTGCTTTTTTCATGCTTCTTCCACTTTCCCCCCCGTTTGTTTGATACCTCATGAGACTATGCGCGGCTATGTTCTGTTTTGGCTGATGACGTGAATCCAGCTTCTTGGATTTTTGATGCTGCCGTTTGATGTGTTCTCACTAATGGTGGACTGTTTCCTTGCGGACCTAGCAGTTTCTGACTGTGCGCCCCCATCGAGCCAGGCTTGTGGTCTGGCTTGTGGGATCATTCCTCCTGCTTCCGAGTTCCCTTCAGCCAAAAACCTCAAGTGCAAGCGTTGGCCCGACTCCAGTTCTTATGTCAATTTATCAGCCCTGTGGGTCATGTAAATTTGAATCCCAACCTCCAGGAGGCAATGGCTGTGGTTTGGGATTTTCAAGGAAGGTCCTGTCCCATCCACTATCGCCCAGAGCCCAGCCAGAGACAGACAAGCTTTTTGTCATCCAGGCTGCCACGGAGTTATGCCCCTCAGATCTCTAGTCAAGAACTTACCCTTCAGCTGTAAGGAGTGATTCCACAGACAGTTCCAGTTATTAATGCCTTCAGGAAAGCCTTAGGGTATTCATGCTAAGGCCCTGTTTTTCTTGGGCAGCCCCACCCAGCCCAGTGAGAGGGTGGGGTCTTAGGCCTGGGCGGGTCTGCCCAGCACAAGGTTCCTCTAACAGGCGCTGTTTGCTCTAGAAGCCTGCGTTCTGTTGGCTGAAACTTTGTCGGAGCTGCTTGTGTTGTTCCTGCTGCCCAAACCCGTGTCTTTTTTCCCTTCCCAGCTGTTGCATCTACATCCTGGTATGTGACTTTGCCTGCAAAGCCCTCCTTCCTCCTCCTTTTCCCTTTCATAGGCGTTATTCCCCCGTAAGCCTCTTGCACGTCTGTCCCAGCATCCGCTTTCCGAGGATACATCTTTGGGCGTTGGGATGCATTTTTACTGAACTGTGTGTTTTCTGAAGACGAAGCCGTCGAGGGACTTTATCCAGAGGCGTCATTTCCAACTTCTTACCTTCAGGAGCCCAAGGCCCGTGCCTTTGCCTCATCTCCTTCCAGGTGGGTGCAGCACGTTCTCGAACACGTACAGTGGGTGCTCAGTTTTTGTCTTCATTTCTGGCCCATGAGAATTTCCCTGTATTCCTTTCTATCTTAGTTCTGTCTTTAATATTATGTTTATTGCAGCCCATTAGGAATTTCCAGATGTTTTCATCAGGAGCGTGTTCAGGGTACACAAACCACAGTCTGTGCATTTTTTACTTTTTGACCAAAAAATTTTTAAAGACAGAAATTATTTAACTGTGTGTATTGAATGTCTAAATTGTGCTTTTAATATTTTTAAATACTCATGTATAAATTGTACAATACTCAAGGTTTGACAATTACGCCAAATCGGGACCTTCGTTTTAATAGCTGTCCGGGAATAAAGCCTTCCTGTGGTCTGTGACCCTGTCGCCTCATTTTATACAAACACCTTTATAGACATTTCCAGGAATTCGTTATATACAAAGTTGGGGGGAGTGTGGGCAAGGGCCCATGCAGAACGTGGGCAGCATCCGTCCTACCAGCAGAGACTGGGTGCAGCTGGGTGGCACTGAGGGGCAAGCAGTGCACCAGGTGGCTGGGGGCGAGGGGAGAGGGGACGTCGTATGCAGCGGGAATATGTGTGCAGAGACATGAAACAGCACGGGGCTCAGGGAAGGGCAGATACTTCAGTTCACCTAGAGGGTGAGGTGCAAGACATGTTGCAGGAGACGAGGACAAGGGGCCCCACCTCCTGAGGGTCACACACCCCAGGCTGAAATGCAGGTGCCTCTGCAAGTTCAAAGGGGCAAAGATTCTCCCCTGGACTCTCCAGGGGAGCCAATCTAGCTGACACCTTGATTTCAGCTGCTTGAGGCTCCTTTTGGCCTTCTGACCTCCAGAATTGTTGGCTTAAGCCACAAAGCTTGTGGTAATTTGTCACGGCACCAATCGGAAGCTAACATAGGAAGGGACCACTGTGCTTTGGCCTAAGCGGGGCGCTTTAGAGCAGTGGGTTCAGAGCCAGGGTTCCTGGAAGTCTGGGAACAGTGTTGGGTCCCCTGCTTCTGGAAGCCTGAAACCGAACTCGAGTCTCTCCCTCGTCCGAGTCCATGCCTCCTCTGAAGCCCCCCTCACATGCTCTGCCTTGGAGAGGGCAGCCCAGTCGAGGGCCTCCGAGTCACCTGTGTGGTGGACCACTGAGCGGTCAGGGTTTCTGGCATGAAAGGGCTCCCACACGGAGCGCGCACGGGTGCGAGGGGGTGGGAGAAGGCTTGCGGGCAGGGTGACAGCCATTAACTCCGGTTGGCAGGAATGTGGGTGTCAGTCTGGACCCGATGCCCTGGGGCAACCTCTACCCCAAGGCCAAGGACTCAACTACAGGCCCCTCGTGGCCCTTCCCTCGCCTCCGTGCAGCCAGAAGAAGATGCAAAGAGAAAACACCCAGTGTCCACTTTGCTTTGAGGTCCTGTGCCTTTGCTCCTGACCTTCCTACCCTCCTGCACGTCCTGCCAAATGACGTAAGACTAAATTACATAAACCGTGTTTGTCTTCTGAAGCAAAGTGAGGAATGTGTTTTGATTTCCCCTCCAAATGTCAGTTTACCTCCACTGAGTCAAACTTCTCTGGAATCTTCCATTCCTACCTCTTAGGGACTGTCACTTCCCTGGGTCCAGGGTGACCAAGTGCCCTGGGAGGATGCTGGGAACTGGCCGCACAGCCTTGGGGGGGCATATTTAGAGGCATCGGCCCCGGATACGCAGGTCTAAGAACGGAGCCCACCAGACTGCCTCGGTGCTGGTTAGGTTTTATTTTAACAGGGCGTTTCCTCATTTGCTTTTTCAAAATATCAGTTATATTCAATTAGAGGTGTAAACAGGTACAAAATATACAGTACATAGAAACAATTTTCTTAACTAGTCTATTGCCTAACAAAAGTACACATGGGGGAGCTGAGTGAACAGCAGCCCTGGCCTCTCCTCTGAGGGGGGAAACAAGTCACCCGTTCTGGATAAGGGACCCAGTGGCAGCTTCAACAAAACAGGAATGGTTACTTGCGTGGCGGGGACAGCACTGTGGTAGAATCGAGAAACCCGGGCCTGTGACTGCCTCCACGTTAGGAAGCCCGCAGAGAAGGAGCAGGCGTCACCCAGGCCCCGCCTCTCGGGCCTTGCTGGGGGCACACGTCCTCCAGGAGATCTGAGGCCTGACAGCTTTGCTCACGCATACGTGGGACAAATCTTCTAAAGAGGGCAAAAGATGAAAAGCTTTCCTTGCCCGAACTGAGGTTCTGGGAGGGTGGCCGCATCTAACCTGAGGCACAGTTGCCCCCACTGCCGGCACCCACCAGCCCCTGCACAGCGAAGCTGGGATGCGTCCCCTTTGAGGAATTTATTTCCTCATCTCTAACAAGAAAGACCTACCCTGCGTGTTTCACAAGGTCACGGTACCAATCACATGAGATGCGCTGTGAAGCCACTTTGACAATGAAAACACACTACCCAAAGAGGACACGGAAGCATCTCGCAGGAGCGGAAAGCAGCCCCGAGTGGGGTCATCGGCCAGGCTCTACTCTGGGCTCCGCTGGTACCTAGATGTGATGGTGCCCCCCGCCCCGGTCTGGTCCCCTCTGGAGCCCTGGCCTTGTGTTTTCAGACAACCCTCATTTCCAAGGCACAGGAGTCACACAACAGGGTGACACCGTCAAGCTCCCTTCTGGTAGGGGTGGCTGGTGACCCATAACAGGGAAACAGAAGAAGGGCTAGCACTGCGGGGGGCCTTTTCGGACACCAGGGCAAGCTGGGAGTGGAGCTGGAAGCTCCCAGGCGAGTCCTTCTCCCTGGTGAGGTGAGACTGGGGGCCCCAGCGCCTGGCTGGCCTCAGCTCCCAGGCACCTCGGAGCCCTAGGCCCAGAACGGCCCAGCCCTGGGCACAGAGAGGTCTCAACTGCCCCAGGGCTCCTGCTAAGACGACCCCATCCCTAGGAGCCAGTGGGGGGGGGGGGGGGATGCTGGCCCCTCCTCGCGGTGTCCCCTGCCCCGCCGACCTTCCAGCACACTCACGCCATCAGACTTGGTAAGGACACAGCATAAACACGCTTCGGAAACCAAAAGTATGCTAGAAAGTTTAAACTGGTACTACGACTATTTTCCAGCTTCTTCAACAATTAAAAAAAAAAGTTTCACAATTAAATTACTTAAAATTCTATGGTGCTCAGTTTCACAGAGAATTCTACTTTGTTCAGAGGTGGAAGCCGTATTGTTTGACAGTTTCTCTTCCTCCAGTGATCAGTTCACCAACTGGGGGATTTGGTCTCCCAGTCTCTGCTCCCGCCTCTGCGTCTGTCCGCCACCACCCCAACGTCTGGAAACGGGACTTTTTACACTCGCGGCCGCAGGGGTCAGAGGGCTGAGGCAGCCCTGGTCATCCTGGGGTGCCTCATAGGTCCCCACCATCGGCGGGCCCCAGGACACTCAGGCCACAAGTCCAGTCGGTCACAAGGTCTGTGGTGGCCAAGGGTCCTTTGGAGGCAGGGCTCTTGAAAGGGTCCGGAGGGCCAGCCGGCAGGGGCGGCAGCGGCTGGCCCCGGGCCGGGCCCTTGGCGCCCGCCGCGTGGTTGCGCTGGTGCTTACGGAGGTGGTCCTTGCGGATGAAGCTCTTGCCGCAGACGGTGCAGGTGAAGGGCCGCACGCCCGTGTGGGTTCGGTAGTGGTCGATGAGCTTGGAGCGCTCAGTGAATCGCTTCTCGCACTCCGTGCACGGGAAGGGCCGCTCGCCCGTGTGCAGCATGCGGTGCCGGATGAGGTGGGCCGGCCGCGTGAAGCAGCGCCCGCACTCCCCGCACCGCAGGGCGCTGCCATCCCGTGCGGTCCCCGCCGCCCCCGCCGCCCCATCGGGCAGCCCGCAGCTGCGCTGGTGCGCGCTCAGGCTCACCTGCAGCTGGAAGCTCTTCCCGCACGTGGCGCAGGTGAAGGGCCGGCCCCCCGGGGGCGCGGCCGGGTGCTTCTTCAGGCCTGGCTTGTGGCCAAAGCCTTTGGTCCGGCCCGGGTATTTACAGGGGTCATTGAAGGGTCTCGGGGCCTGGCCTGGGTCCAGCACAGCCTCTCCGTTGTCAGGGGAGGGGTAGGGCAGCCCCTCAGGCCCAGTCCTCGGGTTCAGACCCACGGGAGGTTTACATCTGAAGTTCCAGCCCCACCGGACCCCCCCAAGGAGCCAGTCCCCTGGAGGGGTCTCGTCCTGGGCCACGGCGGCGCTGGGCTCCCCCAGGTCCCGCTCCGGCCGGGCGGGCTCCCTGAGCCCCAGCACAGGGTCCTGGCTGGGGAAGGAGCTGCCCTGGCTCTCCCAGGCGCCGTCCTGGACGGGGCTAGGGAAAAACCTTGTGGCCTGGCCTGGTCCGAACAGGGCCCCGTGCGCCTCTAGGTCAGTAGGGTGCACCGGTGTGGCCACCACCTCCTCTTCCTGGACTTCGGTTTTGATCACAATTTTTACATCTGCTGAGAAAGACAGAAAGACCCGGTATCACTCTGTCCCCTCACCTGCGAAGAGCAAAGGTCCCAGAGTTCCCGCGGAGATTCCGTAGCCCCTCAGCCCCTCTACCAGCAGTGGGTGAGCCTGCTCCGAAGAGGCCCCCGGGGGTCAGGCAGCTGCTGCTAACCCTGTGCCAGGACACCACTGTTGTACAGCCTTCGCTGTGAGCGAAGCAACCGTCACGGCTGCTCGCCGGGTTCCATTTCTACTCTGGCTGCTAAGGCTGATCAAGAATTACCTTGAGGAAGGCACTCTGACCACCAGAGACAAGGTACCAGAGGGGAAAAGGCCCCGGGATGGGGCTCAGGCAGATCTGAGGGGGCGCCGCTGCTTCCCACGGACCGGCTGCGGGCTGTGGGATAACGTCTTAGCCAACAGCACGTCTGTGAGCACCCTCGTCGCAGGGCATGTGGGGTCGCCCCCACTAGCATGTCCGAAGGCGCCTGACAGGCTGTTTGGCACGCAGCGAGCATCCGGCGCACGTGGCCAGCCAGCCAATGACACAAGCAGTTGTGAGACAGTAAAAATGGGATTTGATATAAAGGTACTTGAATTTCACTTCCTCAATTTTATGTCAGGGATCTAGGCTTTTAGCACAGTTTTGAAGTGCTATAATAGAACAGAAATTATTAAAGTAACAGATAGTGGGCCTTCAAAACAGAAGTAAATAGAAAATACGTACATTTGAAAGTGTCCCCCCAAGCCTGGCCTTCGGACCCCTGCCTCCGGCAGGGCTGATACCTAAGAACTGCTCTGGCCGGTGTGGCTGCCTCCCTGCCAGAGAGGAGCCAGGCTCCGAGTCTGGGCAGCAGGTACGTCCCCTCAGGGGATGAGGACTGAGTGGAAAAGAACCAGTGGAAACATGGATGTGCTCAGGGAAGGCTGTCCAAGCCTCAGAACCCGGATGGAGATGAAGGGCGGGCTGTGGGGTCCTAACACCACAGACGCCTAAACGCCCACTGGCCGCAAGGTCACGGCGGCTCTCGAGTAAGCCTCTCCTGCCCTCCCTCTGCCAGCCATACCTTCTGTGGAGGCCGCCGTGTTGAGCTTTAGGGTCCCGTCTGAGCATGCAGAGGAGGGGTGGTGGGGAGGGAGATCCGCCTGCCAGGAAGTGGGCGGGATGGTGGTTGAGAAGCTGGAGTGGACGCCTACAACGGAGAGATCAGGGCCAGTGGGTTAGAGAACAGAAGCAGCAGAAAACCCCACGGGACCCCGAGACTCCACCGCGGGCTTTCTGCGCAAGTATTACGACCACACCACTCCTGACCCCAGGTTTCCTTTGCTCCCCTCTCGGTGGAGGCACCAGGAGGCTCACACGTCACCAACGTATTTCATACAGCTCCTCCTCCTTACGAGGCAGCTGGCGGCCTACATGCCCGATGCCGGGAGCGAGAACAGAAGTGTGGCTGATGAACATGAGCCAGAGAAACACCAGGACGAGAGCATCACTGAACCCAGCGGGGCTCACGGGTGTCCTTCGGTGCAGGCCCTGTCTTAAGGTGGGAGAACTTCTAAGCCAGTCAGGCCAGATGCTTCAGAGTCCGTAGCTCCCACCAAGCGGCTCCCGGGAACCCCATCCACCACGGCCAGCCCTGGTCACTGCCTTGTTCCTGGTATCCGCTCCCGACCTGAGCCACTCACCAGAGGCAGCGTCTGTAGAGACGTCTCCCGCTCCGGAGTCCAGCTGGCTGAGGCCCCATGGCTCCTCCCCGATATCTGGCTGGCTGGCCGCCCAAGCCTCTACCCCCAGAGCGTGCTGTTCCTGGAGCTGGAGCTCGCCCTCCTGTTTGATCTGCATCAGGAGGTCGGGGGCAGGAACGGGAGGTGCCGAGCCTAAGAGAGGGACAGGGTGTGAGCTCACGGCAGCAGGGCCCCTCGGCCCGGGGGTGGACCTCAGCTGGCCAAGGAAATGGACCTCACAGGGTTCCCACAGCAAGAGGGCCCGGTGGGAAGGGACAGCGAGGGAAAACAGGGCCTGCGGGGGCTCCCGGGGGGCCCGGCATTGAGCACGTGGCTCTGAGCACATGGGGCGGCCGGGAGAGGGGCAGTGACACGCCCCCGCATTCTCGGGGCTAGCCCACTGGTGCGTGGGGGAGGCTGAGCTGCCCTGGGGAGATGCTGCTCTCACTTTAAATACATCCACACACTTAAGTGAGCGTAAAATAAAGAACCTAGATATGGGAATCAGGGAGAAAACATCAAGTCAAATCAAGTGTCTGAGTGGGAGCCAAGTGACCCAGGAAATTGTTGGGACAGGATGCAGGCCTCCGGGGCTGGCTTTGATGTCCAAGTGAGGCGAGGGTGGAGCTGAGCTGCTGAAGCCAAGCTCCCTAAGGCTCTGTCCCCACTGGGAGGGACTAGGAAAACGCCACCTGAGGGGCCTGTAAGGAAGCTGCCCTCTTATCCAGGGCCACGGGTAGGGAAGCCACCCAGGAGAAATCAGAGTCCCACGCCCACGCTGAACTCGTGCTGCCCACGCGGTGCAGGACCATAACCTGAGAAATTCACAGAAAGACTGGCTGAGGTCCACGGCCACCCGCCCCACAGGGGCCCTTACTGAAAAATTCAGCGTGCAAACCGGGAGAGGGGCCGACTGGCAGGACAGTCCCGGCAGAACTCACCCCTGAGAACTACAGAAAGGGGGACAAGCTGAAGGACACAGAGACAGGCGTGTGTCTGAAGCAGCCAAAGAAATGAAGGAACAGAATCTCCAAGGCAAGAACAGGGAATTATTTTTTTTAAAGGAACATCTGAAAAAGAACTAAATATATTTGATATTCTAGAAATGACCAAATAAAATGAAAATGAAAATGGTTGACTTAATGACAGACTGAACATAGCTAGAGAGAAAACTGGTGACTTGGAAGATGAATGTGGGAAAATAATCCATAGCACAGCCCTGATTTTTTTTTTTAAAAAAAAAAGAAAAAAGAAAGGGAAGAGACATGGAGGACAGAATGAGAAGTTCCCACACAGGCTGGTAGACATCGAGGAGGGGAGAACAGAGAAATGAGTAAAGAGGAATATGTAAAGAAATAACGACTGAGAATATTCCCGAATTTAAGGCACTGAGACCACAGTTTGAAGGAATACACCAATTCCTAAGTAGGAAATAAAAACTGTAAACCTCGACAATGTTCTATGAAATGGAATAACAGCTAAGACAAAATCTTAAAAGGTACCAAAGAGAAAAGAACAATATTTGGACTGAAAGCAGATTTCCATCAGCAAACAGGGCATCAGAAGATAATGAAATGTCTTCAAAACACTGAGGGAAAGTATCGGTCAGTATGATTTTGCTCACACAAACTTGAGGACAGTGTGTAAAAAATATATGAGATGATCTCCTTTATAAGTTGATATGCCAGAATTCCTAATGAAAGACTTACACGTCAAATCCAGTAATATACTTTCAAAAAAGAAACAATATATTATAAACAAATGAGTTTATCCTGAGACCTCAAGAACAAGTGAACCCTAGAAAACATAGTAATATAACACACAAAGTTAACAGATTAACGGAGAAAACAATAAAATCTTCCCGACAGATGGGGAAGTGGCATTCGATTCTTCCATTTCTGGCATACAGCTAGCTACGCAGAGAAATCCCTCCCAGTATGGAGTAGCTGAAGATGCTAGGTAAGGTACAAGGAATACCATACAAATTTAAGCATGGATGACGCAGACATAAAGTAAGGAAAAGAAGTAGAGGGCAGCACCTCTGAGGGAGCCTGAATTGCCCACAGGACGTTGTAGGGCATCTCCAAATCCCCTATTTCCCCGGGCTGTAGTGGATGGCGAATCTAGGGTAGAGGGATGCGAAATGCCTGGGGCTCAAGCAGGAGGTGCTGGAGACCCCCCACCACACATCTAACCTGGGACACCAAAGGGCAGCAGTCCCAATGGACTAAACGGAGAACAAAGCGCAAACCTGCCCTGCAGAAGGAGCCTGGCTGTTCTGGCCATGGCTAAGTGCTGTTTCCCAGGGACATGCCTAAAACAAGGGATGTAAAAGCAATGTAAAACAATAAAGACATAGCAAGCCAGAATAAGCAGTGTAAAAAAAAGAGGTAGTTATACTACAGCAGATGAAATAGTTTTTTTTTAATTAAAAAAAAATTTTTAAACATTTTATTTATTTATTTTTTGAGAGGGGAAGGGAGAAAGAGAAGGAGAGAGAAACATCCGTGGGTGGTTGTCTCGGACGCGCCCCCTACTGGGGACCATGTGCCCTGACTGGGAATCGAACCAGCAACCCCTTGGTTCGCAGGCCAGCACTCAATTCACTGAGCCACACAAGCCAGGGTACAATAGGCTTTAAAAAGAAAAATGTTCGTAGAAAGGGGAGGAGGGGGGAAAACTACCACATAATGGCAAATTGACCAGGAAGATAAAATAATTCTAAAATTTTAATCTAATAACATAGCTTCAAAATAATAAAGCAAAACTGACAACTCCAGGGGAAATAAATTGACCTTCTTTGTGGGGCATTTTTGAAATACCTCCTTCCGTAATTGATAAATCTTGCTGACTAAGGTTACAGGAAATTTTGAACACTATTAACAAACCCAATCGAATGGACATAAGTAGATTCTAAAGAGAAGGGAAACACAAGCTTTTCAAGCTATGCAGAATATTAAAGAAAATCAAAGAGATTATTTTCTACACATCTATTTTCTAACTATAACACTAATAACTTAATAATCAATAACAGGTATCCCCAAAGTCTCCATACATACTAAAAATAAAAAATGTGTGTGTGTGTATGTATATATGTTTGCTTTCTAAATAATCCAAGGCTTGCTCTATGGACGAATTACAATGAAAAAGAGAAGCTATTTGAAACCCCATGCAAAATGTGTGGGTTGTGCTCTGGCTGGTGTGGCTCAGTGGATTGAGCATGGGCCTTTGAACTACAAGGCTGTAGGTTCGATTCCCAGTCAGGGCACAGGTCTGGGCTGTGGGCCAGGTCCCCAGCTGGGGGGTGTGGGAGGCAGCTGATTGTACCTGTTTTTCTCCCCCCACCTCCCTCCTTTCCTCTCTCTCTAAAAAGAAACAAACAAAATCTTTAAAAAAAAAGTGTGGCTGCATCTACAGTGGTCAAATTTGGAGAAAATTTTATAGCCTCATGTTTATATTAAAAAAGAGAAGACAGGTAAAAAATTAGTGGGTCAAGCATATGATGCACGGTGTTAGAAAAGAAAAACAACAACAAAACCCCCAGGGGCATCCGACCTTCCGGCGTCTCCGGGCCACACGGGAAAAGTTGTCTTGGGCCACACGTTAAATACGCAGACACTAACAAAAAATACAACAACTCATGTTTTAAGTAAATTTACGATTTTGTCTTGGGCCGCATTCATTGCCATCCCGGGCTGCAGGTGGCCCACGGGCTGCGGGTTGGACACCCCTGCTTAAAAAAGTAGAAGAAAGGAAATAATGGGAAGTAAATTAATAAAAGAGAAAACAAAGATAGAAACAAGAGCCAAAAGCTGGTTCTTTGAAGAGAATATTAAACCAGTACATCTCTTGCAAGATTATCAAGAGAAGAAGAGAAAGTACCAGTAACTAATGTGAAGAATTAACAGGGACATAATTACAGATGCAGCAGAGATTAAAAAGATAAAGAGAACATTATGAATGTTATTCCAGGCAGTATGGAAACTCAGAGGACATGGAAAAATTCCTTAGAAAAACTATAATTTGCCAAAACTGACTAAAGAGGGAATGGAAAACCAAAATAGTCCTATAACTATTAAAGAACTTAAATTTGTAGACAGAAATCTGCCCCACAAAGGAAACTCTGGGCTCAGATGGTCTCCCTGGTGTTTTCTATTAAATATTCAAGGGATGATAATTTCACTATTACACCAATTCTCTGAGCAAATAAAAGCAGAGGAAACACATCCTAGCTTATATCTTTACCACCCGAAACAGGCGAAGACAGTCTGAGAAGGGAAAGTTACATGCCCGTCTCAGGAATGAAGATTCAAAAATCCTAAACAAAATAACTGGTACTAAATGGAGCAATGTATTTAAAGGGCCAGGATGAAGTTAGGTTTATTCCACGACTACACGGTTAGCGCACCATTAGAACGTAACATAAATGACCCCACTAGCAGGCTAAAGGAAAGAGATCGCATCCTCCCAATGGACGACCAGAGCATCCTAAAAAAACTCAACAGCTATTCCTGTTAGAACTCTGCAGCAGCGGAAACTCCTCTAACCTGATAAAGGGCACATGAACCCTGTGACACATACTACATTCGACGCGACAGGCTGACAAGCACTGCCCTTAGAATCACAGACCAACAGGATGCTTGTTATTATCACTCTGATTTAAGGATTTTCTGGGAGTTCTCAGCCAGTGCAAGAAAACAAGAGAAAAGTAAACCGTAAAGATGTGAAAGGAGACAGAAAATTCTTAGGACTCAGAAATGATAGGATCTTTTCAGAAAATTTGAGAATCATCAGACAATTATTAGAAAAGTTATGGGCACTAATGAGAATTTTAGCAAGGTTCCTAGACAAAAATACCAATAAATGAAAGAAAACTGCATTTTCGTACACTACTAACCATTTTTCTTTCTGTCAACAATCTTTTTTTCTTTTTCATTAAATGTATTGGGGTGACATTGGTAATGGTATTAGACAGGTTTCAGGCGTACAGTTCTACAGTGCATCGTCTGTATGCTGTATTGTGCGTTTGCCACCCCAAGTCAAGTCCCCTGCCATCACTGTGTATCCCCCTTTACCCTCTTCTCCTCCCCTCCTTCATGGATTGTAACAGGGACATAAAATAAGAGAGGACAGCAGGTGAGGGTAAACTATTTTTATTACTAACAACTGAGAGGGCCGCTTTTATCTGCGGGCAAGAGGGGTTCTTACGCTGACCCTTGGATCAGAAAGTCACCCGCTGGACTGCTGTCAGGGGGACTGTCTCCGGCAGAGCAGCAGAGACTGCATGTCCCCTGGGGGTGGCTAGCTGCCCAAGGGAAGGATGGGCAAGACTAGGTTCATCCAACCCTTGCTCCCAAACTCCCCGATCAGGCATATCCGTGGTGGGTCCCCTGGTGGGGGCCTGAGAGTGGGACGTTATGTAACTGGGCACGGCTGCTGAGAAAATGCGCTGGGGTAGGTGCACCCCTGCCTCGAGCCCCAAGCCCACGTCGGCAACAAACAGAAAAGGCAAGTGACAACAGTAACTAAAAAAATACAAGGGGCCCTGGCTGGTGTAGTTCAGTGGATTGAGTGCCGGCCTGTGAACCAAACGGTCATTGGTACCATTCCCCAGGTCAGGGCACATGCCTGGGTTGCGGGCCAGGTCTCCAGTGGGGGGCGTGCGAGAAGCAACCACACATTGATGTTTCTCTCCCTGTCTTCCTCCCTTCCCCTCTGTCAAAAACAAAACAAAACAAAACAAAACAAACAAAAAAAAAACAAGGAAAAATCTAGGAGTACATCTAACAAAGAAACGTACAAGACCTTTTTTGAAGAAAATTATAAAATGTCATCGAGGCATTACAGGTGAGTTAAATGGAGGAATTTATAATTACAGATAACAAGCCTCATTAGAGGAAAGGAGCCAATTCTACCCAAGATGATTAACAGGATGAATGCAGTCCCAGGGAGCTTGGCAGGGTGATTTCAGAGGCTCCGGGAGACAGTGCAGGGGAAGCCTGGGAGCGCTCTCTGTGGGAAGGACCCTGGGTTCCGGGGCCCCGCTGCCACACAAATCCATTCCGGGTGGATTCAGAGCTTGAACACGGAAGGCAGAACTTTTAGTAGAAAATATGAGATGGTATCTTCCTTAATTTTTATGACATAAGGAGAAACCGTAAAGGTAAAAACTAGTAAGCCCAGGCCTATTGAAATAAAAAGTGTCTGTTCTTGAATATATGCCATAAATGCAGAAATCAACAATACACATACCTGACAAAAAGATTAATCCCCAGCCCTGGCTGGTGTGGCTCAGTGGATTGAGCACCTGCCTGCAAACCAAAGGGTCCCTGGTTCGAATCCCAGTCAGGGCACTTGTCTGGGTTGCCGGCCAGGTCCCCTGCAGAGGGCGCGCAAGAGGCAGCCATGCATTGATGTTTCTCTCCCTCTCCTTCTCCCTCCCTTCCCCTCTGTCTAAAAATAAATAAATAAAATATTTAAAAAAGAAAAAAAGAGATTAATACAGAATATGTAAAGAACTCTTACAAATCAGTAAGTAAAGAGAAGACAACCAAAAAGAACGGATGAAAGACAGGTCTTTCCCAGAAGAGGGAAGAGCGGTGGCCCGTAAACAGGGTATAACGTTTAATCTCCAGTCTCCTTAATCAGGAAAAATGTGCTTTAGCCAGTTTCACTCCCACCAGATGAGCAGAAGTTGAAAGGTAAGGCCTGGCCAGGGGCCCCACCTCAGGGGACACTCGGACGTTACCTGGATGGGTTGAACGTGCAGGTTTCCTAGGACCCAGCACTTCCACTCCGGGGTCTATACCTAGAGAAACTTTTACACGTGCATGAGAATTTTCACAACGGCATTGTTCTTAAAAGCAAAAAAGTTAGAAACGACACAAACACCCACCAACAGTAGGAGGAATAAATGCATTGGGTCACATCCATAAAACAGAAAACTAGAACGTGGCGAAAGGCGTGACAACGAATGAGCTACAGCTGCACTACACCAACATGGATGACTCAAAAACATAATGTCGAGTGAAAAAAGCGAGTGAAGGAGAAAACATATGGTATGATCTTATTCAAATATAGTTCAAAATCAGGCAAAGCTGAACATTATTCAGAAATAAATACACAGGAAATAAAAATGTAAAGTAAAGCAAGAGACCGATCATGTCTGTTTCTGAATGTTTTGTGTATCTGTAAGAGGCAGGGAGGGGGCCAGGGCGGGACGACAGGGTCTCGGAAGGGTCTGGGCGTGATCTGTTTCTCATGCTAGGGCATCGTGAATGTGGCTTTTACTGTCTTTCTCCAAACTTGACCTGAGTTTTGTTCTGTGTGTAATTTTATGTTACATAAAATGCACAATAAATACAGTTTTAAAAAACAGTTGATCCAATATAACACGTGTTCACAAAAACTTGAACTAGCAGTGGTAGGAGACTTGTTTAACCTAAGAGAATCTTCTAAGTCTATGGCAAAAATCATCCTTAGTGCCAAAGCTCTAGACGCACCCATAGACACGGATGGCAGCTCTCACCCCCTCTATTCAACAAGGTCTCAGCCAGATGGCTACACCAGAGAAAGAAAGTGACAGACATTTACAAAGTGTCATCTGTGGAGGATGCCATTGTCCACAGAAGAAAATCCAAGAGAATCTAAATAGACAAGTCATTAGACCAAAAAGAGAGTAGAGCAAAACTTCTTTTATTAAACAAAGTCAACAGCACAGCCGTTCACCTGTAATAACTATTTAAAACATGCAATTGATTTAAAAATCCCCTTCAGAATACAAATAACTCTCAGGAGAAAACTATAAAAACTGGTTGGAGCACACATACAAGCCCTCAGGAGATAAGTCTTCCCGTGGAGAGAGGGGCTCAGTGTTGGAATGAGGGTAGTTCTTTAGAAGCAAGATTATAAAGTGCAATTTCTATCAAAGTTTCAACAGTACTTTCTGAGAACCCGACATAAAGATTCTGAAATGCACACAGAACCAAAGTCCAAGAATGGCCATGAAAAGTGCTGAAGGGCGAGCATAGGAGGCTGGATCTGCTTGAATCAAGGTTTCCTAGGAAGCCCCCACAGTCCACGTGGGGGCAGAGACGGGCAGAGACCTGGAGGCGGGAGGCACCCAGAGATCACGTGTGCCCATGGGGAGCCCTGGCTTATGATGGAACTGGTGTCACACATCATCCCAGAAAAGACAGAATGTGCAATGAACTTTGTTAGAAAATCAAATGTCCTTGTGCAGAAAAAAAATTTTAATTCTCCCTGGTAATCTACACAAAAATTAATTCTAGGTAGATTAAAGACTTAAATGTGAAAAGCAAAACTTTTGAAGTTTTTTGATAAAATACCAGAGGATGCCCTTCTGAGCTCAGGATGGGTAGGGCAGGATATCTTCAGACTGGAAGGCACAGGTCATAAAGGCAAAGACTGATGTGTGGACTTGACCCCAAACTAAAACTTCTAGGTGAGAGCTCCAGAGTGAGAGTCCTGCCTCAGCCTGGGAGAGGACACCTCGGTGCCAGGGAGGGGTCATGTCTAGGACCCCCAGAAAGATGTCCAGAATCAAGAAAAAGAAAAGAACAGCAGGACACAGGCAAAGACAGTTCGCTGGAGAAGAAACCAAATAACCCCAGAAAAAGGGTGTTCAACCTCAAATGCAAGCTGAAACAAGGTATGATTCCACCTGCATCAGACTGGCAAAAACCCAATTCTGCAAAGTGGGCCAAGACGCAAGAAAACACGCACTTCCTAAGTGTTGGGCCGCAGCGCCAGCAAGTGCCCCCGGGAGAGCCCCGTGGCCTGGCAGAGGTGCAGGCCAGCACGCCCTGCGACACAGGCTCCACCCCGGGTCTCTTCCCTACGGAGACACCAGCGCGTGGCCACAGAGGTCTGCTTAAGAAAGTTCACCGCAGCACCGCAGGTCAGAGAGAAAAACCAGAGAGCGCTCAGTGGAGGGACGGATGATACACTGTAATGTAGCTGCTTTTGGAACATGAAGCATCTGTGAAAATGAAGGAGCTTCATCCATATGCATCAAGAGAGACAAATCCGAAATACAGAATATTGAGTGATGTATACGACACTTATGTAAACTTCAAAACACAGAAAGCCATGCTCTATATTAATTACTGCCTCACAGGTACACGGCAGAAGTTTTAAAATGCGGGTGGAATGAATAACCACCAACTTGAGGACAATGGTGACCTGGGGGACAAATGAGACTGAGAACTAAAAAGGTATTTAAACTGTCCCAGAAATGGTTTTCATGCACACACGTATTTTAAATTAGGAAACGCAGCAGAAAGTTAACAAATTATTTCCTGAATTCCTACTCTGTGCTCGGCAGTAGATGCTCAGAATGATATAAACAAAAACACAGGTAAAAGTTTTTGTCTTCTTGAAATTCACATTCTAATGGGGGTGGGGGGACGACCAGACACACATAAATCTATAAATAAATAGGAAATATATACAATAACTTATAAATAGAAAATGTAGTAATAGCTGTCTGTCATGAAACTAAGCAGAAAAGGACAACTGAAACTCCTGGTGGGAGGCGGGGCTGCACTTATAAACTTGGTGAAGAGAGACAGTCACATTTGAGCCAAGAGGACGGGTCAGAAAGAGTGACAGGACACAGCAAAGGAAAGTGGCAAGTGAGGTGGGGGGACACCAGGGGGGTGGGCAAAGTGTATCCAGGGAGTGACCAACAGGGGCAAATGTCACCAACAGGTCAGGAAGGGGGCAGACTGTTAGCCCCATGGAGGCCCCTGGTGGCCTTGGCAAGAGTTGGCCCCTGAACAGTGGGAAGAGAGGATGGAGGTGACAAGGGAGTGTGGCGCAGAGGGGGCAGGGAAGCGGCTCTGAGGGCCGATGCCAGCGGAGTCGGTAGGCGGGGAACGCTGGGCGGCAGCCCCCGAGAAGGTGGCCTGGCTGCGAATGAGTGCCCGGGGGCAGGGGTCTCCGACCGGAGAGTCAACAGTGTCACAGGAGCCAGCAGAGAACTGCGCACAGATGCAGGCAGACAGGCAGGTGGGGTGGTGAGGACTGTGCCATGTTTTATTATATTACGTTTTCAATTAATGTTCTTTTCAATATAGAAATTATTCTAAACAGAAGGTGGGCGACTTGGCCCGTGGGCCATTGCCGGCCAGCCTCTGGTAGCTCAATGAGTGGCCTGCGGAGACAAGGCCGAGCGGCCCCTGAACCCAAGGGTAGGGGCGGCGAGCACGTGGGGCTTGCCTCGGCCACACTTGGCCGCTGGGGAGCTGGTGTGGTAGGGTGGACAGGTTTCACAAGGATCGTGGTTTGCCCGGTGATGACAAGGAACAAAACCGGGGCAAGGGAGTCACGGCTGTGTGCACGGGAGCGGGGCTGATGGGCCCCGAGCCCAGGCCGCACCCGAGGGAAATGCGGCCAGGCTGGCGGTGAACGGGCGGCAGGCCCAGGGGCTCTCAGGAGCCGGGGACATGCCAGCTGCTGGAGTCAGGGCACTGGGGCAGTGATCCTTGAGGACAGGAAGACATGGAGCGCGTGCTGAGGACTGAGGCCACGGAAGAAGTACCTTACTGTCACCAACAGTCAGGGGAATGACCATGGGGTGGGTGGCAGAGAGGGAGCGGAAGGTGGGGGGCAAAGGAACAGAGAGGCCACGACGTTCAATGGCCCACCGTCGTGGAGATGGCCACGGCCGAGGATGATGGCAGGAGCAGAGGCGAGGGCGGTCTGCGAGAGGCCGTGAGGAGACGGGAGGCAGGCAGTTCAAGGCTGGGGTTTCCAGGGTGGGGAGGCCAGTGCAGGGCGGCCCCTGCCAGGCCAGGGGTGGAGAGGAGTGGGAACGCCGGGGCTGCAGGGGATATAGTGCCCTCGAGGGACCCAAGTCCCATCTGAGCAAGAAGAGCAGGGCGGAGGTGCCCAGGAAGAGCCTGGGGGTTAGGTCTTGCTCAGGACTGAGTTCCACAAAGCGCAGGGCGGTAGGGGATGGAGAGGAGGTCTGACAGTCTGCACCGGCCCAGGGTGAGGGTGAGGGTGAGTGAGTTCCAGGCTTCTCGGACAGGGGCGGGCGGGGACTACGGCCACGCAGGATTCCCAATGATGCGCTCAAGGCAGAGACTAGTAGGTGGGGAACGGCGGGGGGTCCTGCCAGTAGCCACCCTACTTCTGGGTCCCCGTCCACTCTCACTAACAGCGTGTGCGAGACAGGCGGGCCGCACACGCAGTTTGATCTAAATGCGGTAAGACAAGCCCACCATGAGCCTCCCACCCAGACCGAGAGGGTGCAGGGGCCCGTGTCATAACCCTCTTTCTGTCGTTTTGTCCTCTAGCTTTCAGACTGTCCTCGGCACCTACTCCGGTGAATGCTCTGACTGCTGACAATGTGACTGGTTCTGAACACCATCTGCCCTTGGAAAACTGAAAATCTAATCGCGATGAAACAGCAAACACAGAAGATACATTTCATTCACCACGAATGACACACACAGTAAGACTCTTTAATAACACAGGTGTTCAGATGCAAGGGAAACCCAGGCACGGGGGACAGATGAGGAGGTGGGTCTCCCCAGTCAAGGGACAGACTGTCATTTACCCCACTACCCGGCCGGGCCTCACTTCAGTCATGTGGCTCGTCCCGTGCATCCGCCTGTCCTTTCCTTAACTTTCGAAGGTGCTGACTGGCTCCAGGACAATCTGAGGCAGTGATATCCAGTACCCAGATTCACCTTAAACCAACCTGTGGTTCTAAATCATCGCGAAATGTGTGGTTAACATGTGGCTAATAGGTTAATATTCTGTGACGGCTAATGAGTTTCAATGAGATGTGGTTCTCAGAGGGAGCTATGTGTAAATGAAATGTCGTCTTAAATAGACTCCCACGTTCCCTATCAAGGCCCTTCCTTCACTTCCCAGTTCAGGACCACTGGCTCCGTCTCTGCCGAAAGGCGGGGCTTGCTGCCCGCTTCCACACGGGGACGTATTCCCGAGTGTTAGCTAAATGGGCAAGAGGCCGTAACTACCGGACACAGCTCGGAAGGCCACAGCCTCTCTGGCCTGTACTTCTGTTTCCGTCGGACTGTCTGGCGTCTCCTTGGCCCCACCCAGCTCCTTACCTGGACTCGGGTCCACAGGAGCATCCGGAACCTTGGGCGCTGTGCGGCGCCAGCCACACGGCTCCTTCCCTTGCTCGCCCTGGGAGAGGACTTCAGGCTTGGAGACGGCGTAGTCTGAGGAAAGACAGAAGGGTGAGCTTTTGCCGCATGGCTCCGTTCAGAGCTGGGGACAGGCAGCCTGGGGTTGCAAACTAAAGGTGTTGATGGGTACAGAGCAGTGGTCTCAACCACAGGCAGTTCCGTCCCCAGGAAGGCATGTTCGGTGGTTGTGACCGAGGGCTGGAAGACAGGGGCACCTGGTGGGCGCAGGCCAGCGTGCTGCCACCACACAACACAGTATCATCCTGCCCAAAGTGTCACGGTGCCGCGGTGAGGAGGCTCTGGTACAGTGTCTGCACGGAGAAGTGGTGCGTTTCTGCAAACTGACGTACCACATCATGCCGGCACCCGCTCCGTCCTCACTAAGGATGCCCTGCTGCCTCCAGATCTGGGGTCACACAGGAACACCCCAGCGCCTCTAGGGGTATCACACGAGGAGAGCGGCAGCAGCCACAGGGTCTGGGGGAGCACGTCTCAAGGATGAAGACAGCGCTGGCTGTGAGAAGCACGGCCCGCCCACGTTCTCCACTGACCCCGGGGAGCGTCCCAGTCCAGGTCACACAACTCAGCAGAAGAAGGCCGAAGAGAAAAAGCCTTTCTCAAAGCTGGGTGGGCCACCTCTGGGATCTGAGTAGGAGGAGCCTTCTCCACTCCAAGTCTCAGCAGGAGAACGGCAACAGCCATCCTCTACCCCTGGTCAGGAGAGGGGCCGCCCCACCTGGGTCTGGCACCCCATGAACTTGACCGGGGGCGGGGGCGGGGGGGGAGCCTCCAACTCAGTCACCCAGTGCTTTGGGAAGAGAAAATAACTCCTTGTAGGGTCCGAGTTTCTAATGGTTCATATGCCCTTGTGAGAAAACCCACCGGCATGAAAGGAGAGGGCTGAGGTTTCCCCAAACCACACTGAACAGAGAAATGAGCATGAGGCCTCACCCAGGGAGACCAGCGTCTCGTAGTTGCCCCTCATCACGTGCTTGTACAGCTCCTTCTGCCACTCGTCCAGCTTGCCCCACTCCTGCTCCGAGAAACAGACAGCCATGTCATCAGAGGTCACCGGCCCCTGGAACCACAGGTGTCACGCACGCTCACCCACGCTTACAGGCGCAGCCCCTCAGGCTGTCCCACCCCAGGGGCCCGGGTTACCTTGGGGGCCTCCCCCTTGCTGCCCGGGGGCAGCCGCAGGACCCAGAAGTTCCTGTTCCGCAGCAGGTTCTCCATGTTCTCCAGCCGCCTCTGCAGCAGCCCGTACTCCTGCAGCAGCGTCCCCAGCACGGCCCACTTGCCCTCCAGCTGGTTCCCGAACTCCAAGGTCGTCTTCTCGCAGTCAGCCAGCTTCTTCTCGGCCATTCCCGTTCGACCTTCCAGGGAGAGCAAGCGGGCGGCCTGCGATTCGATCTTCCTCTCCATCGCTTGAATTGTAGCTGCCATTGTCCAGGGAGAAATCTTCCAGAAACAAAGAGAGAAGACCAGCACCAATCATTCCACCAGTTGTGTCCCAGGAGCCCAGCTGCCCTCGGTGTGGGGGAGCGGGGCTGGGCACGGGAGCCCACATGTAAGAGCAGGAACGTCCTGTGCCACATGCCAGGTCTCAGCCTAGGGATCGCCCCTCCTCTGGGGGTCTCCAACATCCTCTAAGTTGGCGGCTGCTGTCCCTCCAGGCCTCTGCAGCACCCCGTGCAGACCCCTGGGGGCATTCACCACCTTACAATTATCTCCTGCCCCCACCTGCAGGACCTCAAAAGGCTGCACTGCTCTCTCACAGCCCGGCGGGTGGCCCGCGGCAGGCTCCCAGGGCGGCTCTGCTAAACCAGCGGTGGCTGAGCACTGCTGGGCATTTTAGTGAAAAAATGGTAAACTGCAGATTTCCCAGAGCCCAGCCAGCACTTCCCCTCATAATCGCACAGACACTGTCTACTGATGATGACCTAGCGAAAAACAAAACAAATCAAAACAAAAAAACCCAGCTGGTTCACTGAAATGGCACAAAGAGTATTGCTCAATTGCTTTTTAAAAAGTGGCTCGTGTCTCTTTTTAATAAAGATAAAAATCTAACACTTAATTCCTTAATCCACCGGACAATCTGATTTGGTTCCCTCCCCAGCCCCCCTACAAACTAAGAATGGCCGTTATTGCAAATCTCCACCAGCCAAGAGTTAGACATTTTTTGGCTATAACACGAGTCCCCTAGGCCTTTTGAGCTTCTGAGTTTTTCCTCTCACTGTTCCTAGTTCTTCTCCCAAGGGAGAATCGTGGCCTCAGACATTCTTGTAGCTGCCCCAGGATCAGTGACACACCTTATAGGCTGGAGGAGAAGGTAAGGCAGGTGCCATTAGGTGAGACTTTGGCGTGTGCGGCAACCATCATGCAGACATGGAACTTCCCCAAGCAGTCACTTCCCTGTCTCTGCAAAGTTCACGCAGTGACTTGAGTGACAGGCAGTTGGGGACACTGAGGAAAGGGGCTGGACCACCTGACTCACCCACAACCACATCCCAAGGTCACACCGCTGTGTCAGAGTGGGGGGGGTCCCACTATTCACACCTTTTCCCTGTGTGGCTGAGGACTGATGGTTCATTACAACATTCTGGAAGTGATTCCTAAAAAAATGGCTACGTGCAAAATAAAGAAGCGACTATAGGAACCAGTGTGGATTCACTTAGAGAAGGTCACTGAGCACTAGAACGTGGGTGGACACCTCATAACACAGTGACAGGAGAGTTTGAGCAGGGGCTGAAAAACTGTCAAGGATGGAGCATCAGAGAATCCGGTTTTCACAGGGGGGCTGAACCAGATGACCTCTAACCTGAAGGGCGGGCGGGCCTTGGCCCTGTCTCCAAGGGTGGAGGCAGGGACAGGCAGAGAGCTGTTAACAACTGAATGTGTGTGGGACGCCTGCTCTCGAAGGCTGCGGCTGGGGGGACCAGGATGGGACGCACCGGGCTGGCACCTCCTCACCATCCCCCAGTCACTCCCCAAGAGTTTGCTTCAGAAGTCCCCTTTCACTTCATCACCCACCTCCCCATCCACCAAAGTCCTACTCATTGGCCTCCAAGGACACCTGGCTGCCATCGTGACAATCTTCGCATTGCAGCAAAGGGCCTTTGAGTAAACTCCTACTTTATGAATAATAAGGCACCCAGTGTTCTTACCAGGTTAACGGGGCCAGCGAGCCCCACGAAGGGCCTTCACACCACCTGGTGGGGGGTGGGCCGTTTCTGCTCAAGCCCAGGTCCTTACTAAATGGTGGCTGGGCTATACGGGGCTGTCCCCAGACTCCTGCCAGGGAAGTAGGAGACCGTGCTTGAGGTGCTGATGATAAGAGACCTCCAGATCCTTCTCATCCATGTGGTGGAAGTCCAGGCGTTCCAGCCCCTTCCAACTCTCCCGCAGCCTCCCACCAAAGCCTTTTTTTTTTTTTTCCAAGCGCAAGGACACCTTTTTCTCCGTCCCTTGAACCTGCTGGCACTGCCCTGGCTCTCTGTGCCGGGAGCCGTCCTCCCCACCTGAAATCCTAGCCTTCCCTGAAAGCCCAGCTCAAATCACAGAGGCACAGGCCCGCAGGGGTGCGGACGGCAGAGGGCGGCCCCTGCCCTCTCCTTCCCCTGCCTCCCAAGCACGCTCCACCTCGATGCAGGAAGCGCTCGGCTCCGTCGGTCTGGCACTGTTACTGCCTGTGTACCTGCCTGCTGCCCCCGAGGCGGTGTGTTCCTGAACACAGTGCAACCGTGCCTTTTCACACACTTTCTAGCCGTGCGACCCTGGGCAAGTTAACTTCTCTAGGCCTCGGGTTTTCCTTTTGTACGACCGAGAGAGCGAGTGCCTCAAGGCTTGCTCCGAGGACAAAATCGTGCCTAACCGGGCTGGTGCGGTGCCTGTTTCTACACACGGGGGCAGCTGTCTTCCGCCCGTACCCAGCTCGGTACTGGTTGCGGAATCCAAGCCGCTCCGGACACCACCCAGGTGCCACCAGGCCGCTGGGGGGAGCTGGGGGGTAGGGAACGCAGGGTAGAGCGGTGGGCAGAGAAAGGAGACGCGGGGAGGGTGGGGGTGTCCGCCCAGATGAGGGGCCCAAGGGTGGGGCGAGGGCAGGAAGCCGCGGAGGGCTGCAGGAACTCGGCGCGGGGCGGCCTCTGGAGCGGGGACGGCCAGTTCCGCCCCGCTCGGCCTCAGCCCCGAATGGGGGGCCCGGCCGGCGGGTGACGTAGGCCCCGGCGGACCCCGAGCCCCGCTCGCCGCGGCCCCGGGCCCGGCGGTCCGGCCCGGCCCCCGGAGCCCCTCCCCTGGGCCTGCGGCGCCGTGTGCTGGGCCCCGGCCCCGAGTCCGCGCGTCCCTGCGCGCGCGGGCCGCCCTTACCGGAGCCGCGGCCTCGGCCATGGCCCTGCGCTGTCCGGCCCGGCCCGGAGGAAGTCGCCGCCGCCGCGCGGCCCCACGCAGGCCGGCTCCGGCCTCTCCGCAGGCGCCGCCCGCCCGCTCGGCCTGCCGTCCGGGTCCGCGGCGCGCGCTCCTCGCTGGCCGGCCCGCGCCGCTCGGTCCGCAGACGCGCCGCCGCCGTCAGCGCCCGGCCGGTCCACACTGCATCCTGGGAGCCGGCGCAGGCCCGTGAGGCTTCCTGGAGGCAGCGCGGCCGCACAGCCCCACCTGCAGCCCGAGAGGCGAACGGCAGGCGCCCGCCAGCCCCGCCCCGCCGCGCCCCGCCCCGCCCTGCGGCCCGCCGACCCCCCAGATCCGGATGCTCGAACCCCCCGGAAACGGCCGGGCGCGCGCTGAGTCACCGCCCGGGCCCCGCGCCCGACCTGTCGCTGGCCGCGTCTCGCGAGCGCGTCGGACTTTGGACCCCGCGCCCCGAGACGCGGTGACCGAGAAGAATCGCCCCGCTCCGGGGACCAGCCGGGCCACCCCCGGTGACCGCGGCCGCTCCCCCTACGACCCCCCGGGGACCCGCCCACGTCGCACCTGCCGCTTTAGGTCCTGCCAGGCGATTTGAGCTGCTTACTGTGTCGTTGCTTATTTGGCAGCTGCTGCTCACAAAAACCTTTGGTCCGAAATGGAAAAAATTCTCCCAACAATAGAAACGTAGTTCGGTAAACCCCGGTAGGCAGGCAGCCACTCAGAACTCTCTATATACTGTTTTTATTACCTATAAAAATATTTTTAATCGAACGACCAGTGAAACACAATATCATCATTTAAAATTACTTTGGTGAAGAGCTTGGTATGGAAAGATGTTCCTTATATTTTAAGAGACACCACTCCAGAATGATCCCGTTTTTATTTTTTAAAATGAATATACGTATACAAAATAACAAGTTTGGAAGCATACAGTCTAAGGACTCTTCAACAGTGAGACCGCAGGCCAGTTTGACACATTTTCTCACTTCCTCAAAATTTAAAATTTTGTAATAACAACATTTTATAGCAGTTTGTAACACCGAGAATAGTATTTTTAAACAAGACGGAGAGAAAAAAATAAAACTGGAAAAACTCCTAAGGTGAACCGGAGTCGGGGGATGGCAGGCGCCTTTGAAGGAGGCCCCCCTGTGGTCACAAGGGTGCATTTCCTTTCCGTCTCCTCTGCGTGGGGCTGCTTCCTGCAGAGGAACTTGCAGCACGTGCCCCTTGCTTCTGCGGGCCTTGGGGTCTAACAGCGGGATCTTAACGTGCCCTTGTTTCCTCTTCGTCAGCCTGGGCAGAACCTACAGCAAAGGGGTCGCCCCGGCTGCAGTGTTTGTGCAGAAAAGTGCAGTCTCCCCTGGAGTGGTGGTGGGGTTGTCACTTTAGACAAACTATTTTGGGAGGTCTGTTCCCTGCACGTGTGTGTGCGCGCGCGCGCGCGGGTGTGTTTTCCCTCAACGATACTGGCCCAGCTGTTTTCCGATGCCCTCAGTGCGCAGGGATTGACGGGGACGTTGAAGACGAGAGCAGGAGGGATAAGAGATCAGTCAAGAGCGTACTACTGCAAGCGTCCAAGCATGAGGTGAGACAGGGTCTGACCAAATGTAGCAGGAGTGGGAAGAGAAAGGAAGGGGCAGATCTGAGGGTACTGTCAAGAATACACAGTAAGAGGGGGTAGCGGACTGCCTGTGTGGTTCACATGAAGAAAGTTCTAGGACAGTGCAAAGGTACTGAGTCTGACTGGACGCAGCGGGTACCTGCGACAGAAATGAAGTGATCAGAAGGAAGAGCTAGTTTTCAGGGATCTGTTTTTTTGTAAAAATTCAACTTTTGATATAAGCCAGGGCCATTTCGAGGTAGAAATGACCTACCTTAGCAGCTTCTCAGCTGGGCTCCATCAGAGTCTCTGGGGAATCTTGTGAAGGACGTGAATTTCTGGATCCCATCCCAGAGCAAGTGAATCACAATAAGGTTGGTCCTGAGTATTGAGGGAAAAACTTTCTTAAAAGGTCTATTTTTTTTTTTCCATGACTGGTGTGGCTCTCAGTTGGTTGGGCGTCATGGAGCAAAGCAAAACATTGCTGGTTCGATTCCCAGCCAGGGCACATGCCTGGATTGTGGGTTCGGTCCCTGGTCAGGGAGTCCATGTGAAGCAACTGATTGATGTTTCTCTCTCACATTGACGTTTCTCTCTCTCTCTTTCTCCCTCCCTTCCCCTCTCTCTAAAAATAATAAATAAAATCTTTAAAAATACATAAAGAGCACCAGTAGCTTGACTTGGTATCTGAAAAGCAATTTAAAAAAATTTTTTAAAGGTTTTTAACAAGCTTCTAGAAGGGATTAGGGTAGGGATGGAGGTGGGGCTCTGATGTGCATCTAAGTATGGGAAATAATGACCCCCCCAACCTTCCACCTAAGGCTGGGATCCGTCGCAAAGCACCCCTGGTACCTGGTCTTCCACCCTCTGCTGGCAGAAAGAGCAAAGACCACCCCCACCCCCTTAGGGTGATACTCAAGACCTCCACCGTCTTTCCATCATCTCCAATTTTGGGCCCGGTCCGTATGCTAAGCAGGCACGAGAATTTCCACCCCCGTGTTTTTCCTCATTTTCTTTCCCCTCCTCTTACCCACCTGGAGCCCCCGTCGTTTCCAGACCAGCTCATGACCCAACCCCCACTGAGGCTCACCTCCCCACCCCCTGCTCCCCAATCAAGCCTGCAGCCAACTCTGCCTTGGCCAAGCTCCTAATTTTTAATATTGGTACCATTTGCTTGGCACTTAAAAAACAAAAGTTAACACAAGGGAACAGTGTCCTAACTCACCTCGTAGATTATAAGTTCCTTGAGAACAGGGGTTATGCCTTATTTTTCTTCGCTTCCTGTGCTGCCTCATAGAGCGTAGGCTTCCAGAGCGTAAAGTAATCGCTCAACACAAATCTTAATTGACTGCGACACGCGGTGGGATCGCCTGTGGTCTCACGAGTTCTTCACTGTCCTCCGGTTTGTTACCACTGCCACCTCCACCTCCCTCACCCTGCTGAGGTGGGCGCTCAGGAGGGGCTGCAGCTCCCCCAGAGGGGCCGGGCGGGGGTGGGGCAGGCCGGGAACACGGACCCCTGGGGTTGGCGCGGCCTGGAGCACTTGGTCAGACTGTTCAGATGTGGAGGCCGCTGACCCAGGAGCCCCCGTGGGCGCTCTGCTGGGCAGCTCCAGCGACAGGCAGACCTCCATTTTCCGGCTGCTCCCGTCGGCCTGAAGTTCTCCCCTGGGACCAGGTACACAGAGGTTCAGTCCTAGGCCTTTCGAAAAGACTGTGGTGGTCATTGCCACTGCTCACCAAGTACTTCCAGGTGATTTCTTTTGAGAGACATGGCTGCATTATGCTTTCTGGTCTCTTCTGGATAGGTGTGGCCATAAGCCGTCATAAAAAAAAATTATTGATTTTAGAGAAGAGGAGGGAGCAGGGGACAGAGAGAGGGAGAGAGAGAAACACTGATTTGTTGCTCCACTCTCTGATGCACTCACTGGTTGATTCTTGTGAGTGCCCTGACCGGGGATCACACCCACGACCTTGGCACATCAGGATGATGCTAAACAGCTGAGCTACCCACCCAAGGCGAGCTGTTATTTCTAAGCTGAGCGTTTAACTACAGATTGGGGCCCTCCAAAGATTTCTTTCCCTCCACCGTAGTGACCAGCAATACTCGAAAAGATGGCTGTTCTATTCATCTTCCTGGGGGGAGGTGACATTGAGTAGAAGCCCCAGCCAACCCCAGGTGAGCGTGTAGCATGAGCATGGAACGAATCTTTGCCGTAATAAGCCCCACGACTTGGGGGCTGACTGTTACAGCGGCCTAACCCTGCCCATACCAAGGCTTGGTGAAAGTTGGCCAGGCATGGGGGGCAGGTGTCCTTGGCTCCAGGTGGTGTCTGTTCAAGCCTGGCTCCTCGCACAAGCCTTTCTCCCACCCAGGGAGAAAAAGGCGCTGCCTACAGGCTCCCAGAGGACGGCGCCCTGCCGCAAAGTGCTCGAGGACGTGCACTTGGCCCTGGAGTTCCTCCCCAGGGTGAGTGGCAGGTCTCTCAGGGAAAGCTTCAGAGGGGGCTGGTGTTCAGGCCTTGGCTCTGAGGAGTGGCCTCCTTCCCACTTCTCCTAGAAGCAGGAGGCTCTGCAAGTCTCTAGGATGGGCTAGCTGCGAACCAGCACCTCACAGACACTCAAGGACAGGCAAAAGTGTGTGTCCTATGAATCTGGACACTGTCTGAAATGACCCTTGCAAGCCAGAGTTGTAACGAATTGTCACACTATAATGGTCCACATAAATCTTGTAGTCACATTGCAACACTTCCATGGTGGTTTCAATTTTAAAGGATTGTTTTGACTTATGAACTACTGAAAAAAGTTGATGGTTCGATGCTTCAGGATCCCTCACTTGCGGCCCCCTCCCTCCTGAGTGTTCCACGCTTCAGCCCAAGAAACACCGCAATGACATCACCTTCAGCCAACCTGGAGGGAAGCTCCCGACGGGGCTTTAGAGAGCCAGGGACTAGGTGGCCCTGTGGCAAATGTGTGGAGGAAGTTTCAGTGCCCTGGCATCCATGATTGCTCTTCAGGCTTTCCAGAGCCTTCTGTAACCTCAGTTCTGCTGCCACGCTGATGTCAAAACTTGCCTATACTGGGAGTGTCAATGACTACAACAGCTAAGAGAGTGACCCGTCCCTGGGCCCCTGAGCCTCCCCCCAGGTCAGAGCTTTGAGCCTCAGGAATGAATGACGGAACACCAGGGCATTCTGCGCTCCCTCAGCAGAGGGGAAAGCTCCGCCCCCCAGGGCGGAAGTGAGGTCGCCTGCAGCAAGTACGGACGAAGAGTACAGGACTCATAGGTGGCTCTTACTTTCGGCAAATTCCAAAGATGGAAACATGCAGACATATGAAACAAGCATCAGAGTTTGTTTTTAGATTTATTTTTTAAAATTCAATAAATAAAAGTTATTGAATTTGCTCATAACTAAGTTTTCCACAGCTTTTGAAAGTAGTGTCTTAGTTTCAAAAATTAGATTCCTCACCATGTACATTCAGGAACTCTCACTGCGCACAATGTGGCGGCCCAGCAATGCCATTATCCATTAGAATAGAAACAAGCTCGTGACAAGAGACTCCGACTCTTATTTAGAAGCGATTTTGAATTTTATAAGGCTGACCCTTGAGTTACTGATCTTCGATGAACTCGTCATGAAAACAGAACTGCCTACGGCTTTCGGCGGGGAAGACAGTCACTTCAAAGGCCAGCCGGGTGAACTTGGAATATTTCATAGGGACACTGAGTCCCTTCTAGCTTGACTAGGGACAAAGCTCAGGAGAAATCAGTCAAGTCCACACCGAGTACCTATCAGGCGCTCAGCCTGGTGACGGCCACGAAGAGCGTATAATCTGGGCGACCACATTTTCTAAACAAAAAGCCCTGCGTTTTGAGTAAAATAAAGGTTTCTGTGTCACTTATTGGTGCCAAGAGATAGTTGGGAGGTGTAGTTCGGACCCCAAATAGAGAAAAATCTGGGACAATTTATAGATGTGTCTGAATAAAAGGGAGTGTCTGAAATTACAACTGTCCTAGAAAAACAAGCAAGGCCGCTGATTCGACACACACTGCTCAGGGTAAACACAGTAGTGAGAGATGTCGTCGCTGCTTCGAGGAGCTCGGTGTCTCGTGAGGGGGCTGTGTGGGCCGGTAGCGCTGAGGGGACACACGTGAGAGCACTCAGCAGTGGGAAGGAGGGGCGCGAAGTCTGGCCTGGAGTGAGGGCAAGTATCTCTGAGCACGCAACTCGAGCTGAGCCGCGAAGGGTCAACGGGAGTCCGCTAGGCCGACAAGGTGGGGCAAGGAACTTTGCAGACGGAAATCAGAACGCCTCAAGGGTGGTGATAAGGCTGAGGTCAGATCATAAATAACCCTTCATGTCATGCTCATCGTTTACATTCTATTTATAAGTCAAGGACTGTTAAGTAATTTTAGCTCTAAGCCCCTTTCTTCACACGAAAACCTGAGAAGTGCGCTGTAGAAATCAGATCAGGGAGGAAGCGCTCTATTTGGACAGGACATGGGGGCAGTGGAGTTTCACAAGCCCCCCAGAGCTTGACTTCTTCCGCATCTCCACTGGGGGTCACTGAAGAATTTCCACAGAGCACACTTTGAAAACCACTGACTTGGGAACTGGAGAGTAACGGGTAGGTTCTGAGCAGGGAGTGCAAAACAAAAGAGACATTTGGAGAGACTGCTCTGGAGTATCTTTGAACGGCTGCTTGAAGATGAGGGAGGCAGATGCCAAGAGGTAAGGACAAAAGTCCAGGTGAGTCACTGAGTCACTGTGAGGGGACAAATATTGGAGTCACGGCTGCCAAAAGGAGAGGCCCTGACAAACATGCCAGACCTTCAGTTTGGACCCTTGCAGGGCTAGAGCAGCTTCATAAGTAGTAAAGTCTAGTTTAGAATCACGTCAGTCCCAGACTGAGCTCCCGTCCTGCCCGCCTGCCAGAAGGAAAAGTAAATCTTCTCTGGAAAAGGAAAACATCTTACAGAGCCTCAAAACATCTCTACAAGTTTTCACATAGAGGACGTGGGCGTCCGGCCCCGGCCGGCGTGGCTCAGCTGGCTGCAGCGCCATCCTATAACCGAAAGCTTGTGGGTTTGATTCCGGTTAAGGTATGTACCTGGTCTGGGTGCGTAAGATCCCCAGCCTAGGTGTGTCCCGGCACATACGGAAGGCAGCCGATCTCCCTTCCTCTCTCTAGAAGCGATGAAGCAAAATGTCCTCGGTGAGGATAAAAAAAAAAAATCAAATAGAGGCCCTGTAACTTAATCAAAAACAACCAAGCATGCAAAGGGATAAAAATGACAGAAAATCAAGAGAAGCACCGATAATATAAACAAATTCACAGCAGAGCCAGAGAGTAAAGCTATTAGACACAGATTTTAAACTAGCTGTGATTGATAAGTTTAAGTATGATTAATAAAGGACAAAATGGGTAACTTCAGTAGAGAACTGGATGCAATAAAAAAGAATCAAACAATAATTTTATAATATAAATAACTCCATACATAGGTTTAAGAACAGAGTAGACACAGAAAGAATTAGTAAACTGGAAGAAAAATCAGAAAATATCTATGCTGATGCACAGAAAGACAAAAGAAGGGAAAATATAGGAAACCTAAAAGAGAATACAAAGCATGGTGAAATGATCCAACACACATGTAATTGGAAGCCCAGAAGGAGAGGAGAAAGAGGCAGGGACAATAGTTAACGGGGTAATGGCCTATAATTCTTCAAAACTGATGAAATGAGACAAGCCACAGCTACAATTATTGTATATCAAGAGGAAACCACGCCTAAGCTCATTAGCGGAATAACTTAAAACCAAAAAAAAAAAAAAAAAAGCCATAACCAGATAAAAAGGACATGGTCAAAAAAAAAAGGGCATATTCATTTCAAAGGAACATAAAATAAGACCTACTGCTAACTTCTCAACAGAAAAAAATGGAAGCCAATAGACAACAGAATGACGCCTTAATGCACCGAAGGAAAATAAGTGCCAGCTCAGAATGCCACGCCCCATAAAAGCATTCCTCAAATGGGAAAATAAAATAAAGACACTTCCGGACAAATAGAGAACAACTGATTTGTTAACAGCACGCTCTCACTAAAGGGAATAAAAGGGGAATTTTTAAGGCAGAAGGAAAGTGATTCAAGTCAAAGCAGATGGAAATACAGAAAGGAATGACAGAAATAAAAAAAGAGTGCTAGAAAATTTTCAAACAGTTCCATAATAACAAAAAATAAAACCTCAACTACTGAGGAATAAAAATAACAAAAGATGTAAAATTTCTCTACAGAAACCTAAAAATCACTCACAGAAATTAAAGACCTCAAAATGGTGGAATATACTAAGTCAATAGAACGAGACAGTCACTATAGTAACAATATCAGTTCTCATCCCAGCTCTATCCACAGAGTTCGGAGTCATTTCAACCACCTAAAGTTTTTGTGGATAATTACAGTCTGATTCTAAAGTTTTTATGGACATTCAAAAAGCCAGGAACTTTCTTATTCATTAGAAAGTTAGTTGAAGACATCCTGGCACCCCCTAGATATTTCAACATGTATTTTCTAAGAACAAATACATTCTCCTATCCAACCACAACACACGCAGGAAGTTTATCAGTGATACAATCTGACCATCTATTACAGCGACTTTCAACCTTTTTCATCTCATGGCACACAAAAACTAATTACTAAAATTCTGTGGCTCACCAAAAAAAAAACCACCCTAAACTATATTTTTGTTGATTTTATAAAAAATATGTAATTTTGATGTATGTACAAAAATTAAAAAGTAGTAATTGCCTGCCCTTTTTATTCCAAAGTGACTTTTTAAAAAATCAAGTGCTAAAAAAAAAAAAGAACAACAACAAGAAAACATCAGATACCTATACTTGCATCTAAGAATTTCTGGTACCAAGGATTAACCAATCAGGTGCAAGCTTATGTGCCATGATCAATAGATGCAACTCTATTGGCCTGGCTAGTGTGGCTCAGTTGGCTGGAGCATGGTCCTGTGCACCAAAAGGTTGGGGGTTCAATTCCCACTCAGGGCATATACTAATGGGAGGCAACCAACTGATATTTCTCTCTCCCATCTTTTCTCTCTAAAATTAATAAACATATTTTTTAAAAATGCAACTCTATTACATATAACCTAGACGTCTATGGTTCAAGACCAGGCATCTAGACCAGGCAGCTATTGGTGTGTTGGCTGCTGTCACTTTTCTCTTTGACAATCTAAGGCAAAAGAGGTCAGTGCCCCCGACTAAATATCAAGTATCGCGTGTTTTAAAAACTCTTGCAGTGCACCAGCGGAAAATCGCTGATCTATTACACAGCCTAAATCCTACATAGGGTGGGGCAAAAGTAGGCTTACGGTTGTTCATGTGGGAGATGATACAATAAGTAATAAATAATAAAAGAATAAACTGTTTTGCGTACTCACAACGTAAATCTACTTTTGTCCCATCCTGGATGTCTCAATTGTCCCAATAATGTCATCGATGATTGCCTTTTATTTTGGATACAGGACCCAGTCAAGGCTCATGTGTTGTACGTGGCAGCCTTGTAATGTTGGATAACATTAGTCCCCAGCAGCTCTCTAGTCTTCTAGCCTCTCTCATGACATTGGCCTTCTCGAAAGGTCAGAGCTAGCTGTTCCGCAGAAGGTCCCCACAGTCAACATATATAGGACAGTGTGGCTGGATCTCCCAAACACAACACTGGAGAAAGAGTTCAAAATGGGCCAACAACTGTGTTGGAAGTCGAGAGGGTGGTTTCTTTTAGAGGGGAGGATTTGCCCGACTGTTTCCCTGTTATTTAAAGTTCGATATTCTAGCAAAATGACTGCGTGTCCTTCTCAGCGCATTACATCGGGAGCCAACGATGTCGATTTGTTCTACTATTGATGAAGCTGGATTCGGTTATTCAGTTACAGTGGTGTTTGGCAGATTTTGCTACATCCTGTTCCCCCAAAATTTAATGATTCTTACCTAAATCAACTTTTACCAGGATGGTTATAAAATGGTGATTTAATATTTGTCATTCCTTTCACATTTATTAGTTGGCTTCTTTGTAAAGAAGAGCTTCCCTTCTCCACCTAAAATAAAGAAAAAATTATTAATATGGATTCATAGATTCTTTAATTCAACAAGCTATATAACATATTCCTATCTTCATTTTTTTTCTAAATTTTATTTACTAATTTTTAGAGAGAAAGGAAGGGAGGAAATCATCAATGTGTGGTTGCCTCTGACACGCCCCCTACTGGGGACCTGTCCTGCAACCCAGGCATGTGCTCTGACTGAGAATCGAACCAGTGATCCTGGGATTCCCATGCCGGCACACAATCCACTGAGCCACACCAGCCAGGGCGCTAGCTGTATTTCTTTTGATGTTCAAATTGTCCCAACCATAGTCAGTGTTGAGCCTCTGCAGGCCGGCCCAGTGTCCTGTAGGTATGTCCCCGTCAGGCTGAGCACTTTCACTTTCTGACACAGGGCATCCTGTTGTTCACCTTTTAGGTTTCTTGTCCAGCCCTGGAATCAGCCATTTCTCCAGGGTTTCCTGGTCCCTTCTAACGGTATTTAGTACCCACGATACGGGCATTAGGAGTGTTCACTGCATCTGAATTGTCACTTCTAGCCCCTTTCAGAGGACAGTTAGGAAATGTACATGTGTACGGGGGGGGGGCACTGTGCACACACGTGTGTGTATACGTGAGGGCATGTGTTCATACAGCCACTTATAATTCCAGTCCAACACCACAGCCCTTCCTTGCCTTTGTCCTTTCCACATGTACATTTCCTGTCTCAGAATCCCCAAAATATCAATATGTGCACTCATTTACTCAAAAAGATTCCTAAGTTACACCTGAACAACATCCTAAGTCAAGATCAATCTCTCTTTGTAACTCGGTACGTCTCTTCTTTTAGAATATATACCCCTGTGTTTTCTTCTTTGTGGCCATGTTATCAATGTTAGGGTTTTCGTTTTTATTTATATTTATTTTTATCTCCTCGTACTTGTTGCTTTATTTTTGGAAGTGCAAAACATCAAAACGACTCCAAGGCAGAGGCTATGGAAACGTTTTCACACAGAGAAGGAAATGTACACACCCCTAACCTCACTGCCACCCACCTCCGAGTCACGTTCCATTTCTCCATCTGGATGGAGTATTCATGGAGCCGAGCACTTAGGATTTGTGATTTTTTTGTATGTTTCATACACAGATGAACAGCTCAATGAGCCCAGCGAGATGTGCCGGTCAGCGTTCAATCAGGGCAGCCCTGACACTAAGTATTATTGCGCGAGGGAATTACTACAGAAACAAGACCTTGCGTAATTGTAGAACGAGCTGGGAGGAGGAACTGCGCAGGGGGGAGCTGGGAGACGGGGCACATTCACCACGGAGCCTTCCTGCAGCAGGGCAAGGTGGCCGAGTCGGGGACACAGGAGTCTGGGGAGCCAGGTCCCTCTCAGCACTGGTGTGGGACCACGGAGGGGCTGGTGAAAAAGCTGGTAGAAAGTGACCCCTCTGCTCAGCTACCACTCCTGAGGGTCTTCAGCCAAGTGCCTGGTAGCTGCACTGGTCCTACTGTTGAGGGACAGGGGACAGGGCCTCTGGGGCCCCTCTGGGCGGGTGTCTTTTCTCTACCCTTTGATTTCGGGGTTGCCCTCCCCTGTTCCTGCCAGCGGGCAAGGCCCGGCGGGCTTCCTAGGTCCGCAGGGCTGTGCCTCAGGCCGCCTTCACCCAGCCGAGGCACCTCTGGTCCTGCTTCCTGCGCACAGTCCCTGCTGTGCTGGCCTTCTGCTCTGTGGTCTCTGGGGACAGCCGGGTGGCTTCCTGGGCCCCAAGATGCCTCTCGGGCCAAATTACTCAAGTCATTTGTCTTGGCTTCCTGGGTTCAGTGAAGACACTGCTGAAAGCCAAGAAGTAGCTGCGGTAGAGGAAGGAAGAGCAGGGGAGGAGATGGGCCAGGGCGCTCCAGTCCAGAAAGGGTGTAGAGGAGGGGGTGGGGCAGGGGGAGAGGGTTGTGGGCCAGTTTAAGGTGGGTGGAGCTTGCCGGGAGAGGAAGGAAGGAGGGGATGGTCTGCAGTGAGTTTCCAAAAAGGTGCCTTTGAAGTGATGCTGAGAAAGATGAGCCCGAAAGATTGTGAGCAGGGTTTTCTGGGGGCCAAAAGGTACTGACTAATTTTGCTCTAGGGCAAATCGTTCACATATCCAGAACTTTCTAAGAATTAACAGAAGTTTCAGTGCACAGGTGTGGGTGTTGCAATGCAGGTGAAAACATTTAATTAGAGCTCTATAACAGGTAAGGGGGTATAGCTCAGGGGTAGAGCATTTGACTGCAGATCATAGAGGTCCCTGGTTCAAATCCAGGTGCCCCCTACGCTATTGGTTTTCCTATTCATAGCCTTAGCACAAGTGCCTTCTGGGTGGGTGGCCGCTCTCAGGTCTCCCTGCACTCATTCTGGCATCTGGTGTTTTCTCCCTTCCACACAGATCACATTTCAACACTGTTGGGTCCCCAAAGAGAAGGCAGGGACTCCCGGGCACTTCTCAGGACCAAGCGTCAACGGGGACCCCAAATGACCACCCTCACCGTTCCACCCAAACAGGTGGCACAGTGGAGCAGTCCAGACCTACGGAGACATACCAGAGTGTCCAGGTCCTCCAGGTAGGGTCGACACTCCCCTCCGGGGAATGGGTTCTCCATGCCAGCACTCACTCACACGCCCGCTTCAGCCCACAGGCCAAAGGCCTGGCTTAGCGACTCTGACAAGGGAGACAGGACTTCACAGTGTGGTTCCTACAAACCCCGACTATGGGAGCTCGGTGACACCACTTGAGAGCCCAGGTCTGTCTTCACCGAAGGAAGGAAGGAAGGCGAAGGGCCGCGAGGCCGGGTAGGAGGGTGGTTTTGGAGACGGCCGGCCAGCTCGTGGGCTAAAACGAAAAGGCAATGGGAAATGGCGTGGGCCTCTCTCATTTTTCCCTCTCTGATGACCCCGCCCAGCGAGAGGCCGGGAAAGCTTCAGAGGAGAGGTGAGGTGTCATTATGAGCTGGTCTGGCAGCTTCTAGAAAGTCAGTCCTGGAGAGGAGCGGTCATTTAATTTTTCAGAGGTGAGTGTTACCACACAGATGAGAGGTATCAATTAGGTTACATTGCTAGCTGAGGGGGTATAGCTCAGGGGTAGAGCATTTGACTGCAGATCAAGAGGTCCCCGGTTCAAATCCGGGTGCCCCCTCACGTGCAATTTTTGAATAGGTCTTTTCAGCTCCCTTCACGGCCCACCTTCCACCCTGCATCCCCAGTCAAGCACGGCTTGCAGGTGAAGTCCTGATGGAGGCTGAGAATGTCAGGAGAGCTATAGTCTGCTCATACCGAGGGACTCACGAAATGCCAGCTGGGCAGGGTAGTGGAGGTGAGCTGTCCCCTGCACACCTGAACAGCTCAAAGTTCCCAGGAACATCAGGTTTTGATTCTGAGAGTCAGACCCTCCCAGATGCCCGCCGGGGTGAGTTAGAGAGTGACACTTTGGGTAAGTGGCTCAATCTCTCTTGTGCCTCAGTTTCTGCATCTATAAAAAGGGGGATAATAATAGCACCAGCTCAGAGGTTTGTGTGTGTGTGTCTGCGTGAGAACTGAAAGCACTTAGAACAATACCTAGTACTCCAATGTTAGCTGTTACTATTAGTTAGTTGTTAGTTGTTAGTTGTTAGTATCAGTTGCAAATCTACCCTCAGGTAAACAGAGGGGGGCTCTGTGAGCCCTTGTCTGACTGAGCTGCCTGTTTTGGACAGCGTCTGTTTGCTAAGGCAGCGATTTGGCCTCCATGGATACTGAGTTACTCTTTCCAGGGGACGTGAGCACCAGGCCGGTGGCACATAGCAGGGTGCTGGCCCTCCATGCCCCGTCACAGAGGTGCTGTGATTAGGTATGTGCTGATTCCCGACCGGGAAAGGAGTTCACGGGTCTTCTTACACGATGTGCATTTCTTTCTAGTCTCTAAAGGACCATTCCCACAGAGGCCATCTGTCGCCCCAAACGGTGACTGAAGGAAGGTAGGCCCCCTGCAGTCTCAACCTCAAGCAGGTGGGCCACAGCTGACAGACGACCCTCTGGACAGGAGGAAGCTTGTCAGAAGAGGAGGAAAGTGGCCCAAAAGCCCACCCTGGGACATCCTCTGAGGCCCCTCCTGCCAGTCCTGTTCTGGCCTCCGTATAGTCCAGGAATGACACACCGCTGCTTGTGCCTTGGGACTAGCACAGCATGAAGCATCCCTGCCACCCACACAAAAGCCATCAAGAGGAAGAGAGCTAAGCAAAACCAACCCTCTCAGAAGCCACCCACTGTTCTATGCCGCTGTCCTGCATCTCACCGAATTTGGGGCCTCAGTGTGAGGGCAGCGCCAGGACCTTTCTTCTCTCCTTGCCGTCAGGCTCGCGGCTCCACCTGGGCCTTGGTCCAGATGCCCGTCCACGAGACAGGGCCCGCCTTCCCCTTCTGCTCTGGGTGGGCAGGGGTGGGGGGCTCGCTTTGCTCCTGTGCATGGTTTTGAGCTGCTCTCTGTCGCTGGTCTTTTCCAAGCTCCAGATGCTCCCTCTGGGGCTCGCCAGTTGTGGACTTGGATTTCACTTTTTGCTGCGTACAACAAGAGACCACCATCCGTCTCCGCATGAGGTTTATGTGCTGGAAACACTCAGCTCAAGAGAAGCTTTAGGTGAGCTTGGGAAAAAGGGGATTTCTTCCCCCAAAAGACACAGGCTGCAGGGGAGTGAGTACCAGTAGTTCACAGGCCCTGATACAGTGACAAACGGTCACTGAGTGGGGGCACAAACCACGCATTTCCCTTTTCGTCGGCAGAAACAGGGGCAAAGTACATGCCTGCATGGGGCTTTAAAGCCAGCAGAAAAAAGTACAGTAGCAGGGGACAATTACTAAAGGTGTGACAAATGTATAATGGGAATACCAGGAGAAGAAAGAAAGAAACATGAGAAATATTTGAAGCAACAGGGCTTTTCCAAAGAGAGTTTTCCAACATTGATGACAGACACTAAACCACAGATCCAGGGAGCTCAACAAATAACAAACAAGATAAATACCAAAAAAAATCTACGCCTAAGCAAATTGTATCAGACTTCAGAAAACCAAAGAGAAAGAGAAACTCTTGAAAGAAACCAGAGTGGGGAAAATCCCTTGGCTACAGAGAAACAAAGATAAGATTACACTGGATTTCTCTTCAGGAGCCGTGTAAACAAGAGGACAACAGAGTGAAATATTTAAAGTCTGGGGGAAAAGAAATCACCGACTTAGAATTCTATATCCAGTGCAATTATCTTTCCAAAGTGAAAGAGAAATAAAGATTTTCTCAGAGAAACAAAAATTAAAGAAATACGTCGCCAGTAGACATGGCCTTGCAGAAAAAGCTACATGAATTTACTCAGAGAAGGAAAGTGTCCTAGGTCAGAAACTCGAATCTGCATGAAGAAAGAAAGAGCATTCGAGAAGAAATGAATGAAGCTACAGTTAAAAAGAAAGAAAAAGGAAGAGATGCCACAGGAAAGAAGGCATTAAAGGTGGTACAGGTTTATGTTGCACTGAAGTGGAAAAAGAAAAAGAAGACTCACATGAATTAACGTCATTTTGTCCTTTTCACCTTAAAAATCGCACATCGATACACCAGGATGTACCGTACACCTGCGACGGGCCAGTCACCGCTTCTAAGTGGCGAGGGTACGGACGGCAATAGTGTCTGCCCTTCAGCACTCACGGGGACAAGAGACCCGTCCACAGATAAAGCAAAGTAAAAAATTGAAGGAGGGTTTGAAGAAGTTCACAAAGGCACAGATAATGAGGTCCTCTCTCCTTTGAGAGAGGTAGAAAACTGCTACTTGAGGAAGCGCATTAGATATGAATGTGGAAACTGAGTCGGGGGGGGGGGGGGGGCAGGACCACTTTTTCCCAGAAAGAGCAGTCTGTACGCACGTGTCGGCCATGGGACTTCCGTTGACAATGGGATTAACGAAGCCACCTGAAAGGATTTTTTTAAGTCAGTGGCTTCAGAATCACCTCCTGAAGCAATGCCTTAAGGCGGTAGGTAACCGAGGATAACAGAGGCGCCTTGCACAGAGCCAGATCCCAGGCTTTCCCACCCAGGGCGTGGCATCGACCACCGATAGCTCATGCTATCCGCCACAAAGGCAGCCGGCGTCTGGTGTGCACGGCCAGCCGAGGTATAGTAGCGACGTGAGCTCTGGGGCTTTGCTATGAAGACGGGTCCGGTCCTACGCGCCCGGAGGGGCAGACGGGGAAGAGACTGAGAGCTGGTTGTGTGCTGACCGCGCACAAGGGAGACGACTTCCATGCATTGACTCCTTCCACCCCCGTCCGCCATGCAAGGCGGACACTGCCAGTCCCATTTTACACATGAGACGATGAACCTGAGAGACGTACTAACTAGTCAGGGGACTCAGAAAGGGGCGGAGGCTGAGTCCGGACGCAAGTATTGCAGTTCCCCAAATACCCGTTCTTCCCTCTGAGCCGCACTAGATTAAAAAACAGTACTGAAACTATCAGGCCTCCCACCACTGGAGCCCGCTAAGAAAAAAGAATTATGAGAGAGGCAGCTGAAATCCACCGGTAATGCCAAACTTTAATCTTGGCCCTTAGTGTTGACACGCACCGTCACTAAGCACTGCACAGGAACCGCTGACTGGGAGTGACATCAGTCTGTCTCTCTTCTCGCCTTCCTCTCCCTTCTTTGCCGACGGAGGAGAGTGAAGGGTAACAGAGGGAGGGACAGACCTATTTCAAGGGGGCAGAGCCACACATTGAACGAAACAGAAATTTAAACATGGCCTTTAGAAATCGTTATGACTTCACCGTGCACTTAAAAACAGTAGGTTTTGTTATGTGTTATGAACCACAATGAAAATAAAACAAAAGCGGAAAAAATGAACATCCCAGTTCCGTACCTGACGGCACTGGGTCCTCAGTTCCTTTATTTTGAGCTTCCTTCGCGCTTCCAGGGAGAACTCCACTATGGGCCTCTGCGTCAGAAGGAGACAAAATGTCATTCATTAGAGTTCTTAATCTCTGAGGGCAGGGTGCTGAGCTGCCCCCTACCTGTGCCTTCTTTTCTGCAAAGCAGAGCTCGCTGCTCGCCTAACTCTGCTGAAAGGTGAGGGGCCCGCTGTGCGGGCAGCCTACCCAGTGTAGAGTTCCTGCCAATCATCTTATTGCCTGAACCACTGCTCACTGCCTCCGTCGACTTGCTACGCTTCCCCATCACTCAAATGTCAGGGAGGGCACTGGATGCAAAGGAGAGGAATGGTTTTCTGTGGACGGTCCCCAGGGGAACAGCTCTCCCCACAGGGTGGGGCTCCCCTTCTGAGGCTCAGAGATTTCTGGGTTGGTGTTGACGGGGTGCAGGGCACGCTCGCGCTCCTGGGACCCCACAAAGGCATCGCCCAGGGATGGACCCTTCCTTTTCCCACAATCTCCTCTGAGGTCTCGCATCACCTTACACTGTAAGTAGAATCGGGAATTACAGGATGAGGAGCCTTAACAGAGTCCATAAGAAATCAGGCTGTCGGGCCCTGGCTGGCGTGGCTCAGTGGACTGAGTGTCGGCCTTCGAACCAGAAGGTCGCCAGTTCGATCCCAGTCAGGGTGCATGTCTGGGTTGCACGCCAGGTCCCCAGTAAGGGGCTCACGAGAGGCAACCACACATGGATATTTCTCTCCCTCTCCTTCTCCCTCCCCTCCCCCCTCTCTAAAAATAAATAAAATCTTAAAAACAAATAAATAAATAAATCAGGTTATTGGGACAGACGCTTCATCTAGACCACACCTGTGAATGTCTGTCTTAATAGAACACAACTCCTGAGAGCACACAACAAATTAAATGGAGGTTTTCACGCTCTCTGAGTTTAACACCGACCTACAGATGAGCACGTATCTAAAACAAACTTTCACTATTGACAACACGTGCACGTGGAAGGACGCACGGTACCTGAAGTTGTATATTCAGTTATTACTGAGGATAGAGTGTAGTCCCCCAGATCTCGTCCTTGTAGAAACCCCTCGGGAAGGGACTTACTGAGGAAGGGAAGGGAGGGGGTGTGGGGAAGAGCCCGCCCAACATGCAGTCCCCGAAACACAGGAAGAAGCTTCAGCTGTCTTCGCTTGGCACTCAGACCCCTCTCTTGACGCGACCTTTCCCTAGATCCTTAAATTCACTGTGGCCGGCATCCTGGCGCGCTGAGGTCCGGGAAGGAATTCTGGGAAGACTGACCGTTCCAGTGCTATTAAGCCTAGAAGCTGCCGTTCTCACTGAACAGACGTCTGGGTGTTAGGACCACCCAGGTGCTGCACTCGGTACGTGGCCAGTAACTGCTCTGCGCCGAGAGCTGCGCCGTGTGCTCCCAGGAAGGCAGAAAATGCGGTTCCTGCATCCTCAAGAGCCTTATTGTCTTGCTGAGACACTATACTTACACACATACGAAAGAACGAACAGAGGACATTCTATATCATGCAAATATTACAAGACACAAATTTCTCTATATGATGACAGGCTTTCAATGTGCAGACACTTATCGAGTGTCGGGGGCTTCGATAGGAGGAATACTGCATTTTGCCAGGTATAATGTGCGCCCACATTTTTGGCACAAGCTTTCGGGAAAAAGATCTTTGGTTTTAATTTTTCGTTTCAATTATTTATTTATTTATCTTTAGAAACAAAGCTGATTATCGTATTCCAGGATATTATTTTTCATACAGATATCGTTATTGCTTTCTAGTTACACTTTTAACACATAAGCATACATAAAAGAATTAAAAACATTTATATAGAGACGGAATTTGTACTACCCACGTATAAGGCGCATCATTCTTTTTCCCTCTAAAATTTGGGCAAAAGAGTGTGCATTATATGTGGCAAACTACAGTAACACAACTGACCCCTATACCAGTAACTTTGAAGTTTTACGCAGAGCGGTGTCAGATATGCGTTGTTATGTCCACACTCTCTCATGGAAGTCCGCAAATACTGATACCACACATTTTGGTGAGGCTTTCAGGAATTAGGAGAAGTTTCTGGCGATGAAACCGAGCAAAGCAAGTCCATAATACTGGCTATGGTACTTGTTCGGTGAATACTGATGGACAGATTACTCTGTGCCAGGCCTGGGGACAATGAGATGACGCCTGCCCTCCAGGAGCTCAGTCTGGTGGGAGAAATGACGGACAGACAATCGCAGGGCAGTGTCATGGTAAGTGCTCTGACACAGGTGTGCAGAGGGGTGTGGGGGAAGGGAGAGGTCTCTCTTCCCAGTGTCTAACCGAGGCTGGGTGTGAACCCGAGTCTGTCCCACACAGCGGCTGTAGACCTGTGTTGTCCCCCGAGCTCACCGCAGGGCGCTGGCGACTTGGCCACAGGCTAAGAGCCTCGACGGGAATAAAATGCTCTTCTAAGGAGCAAAGCACAGCTTCTGGGCTTTCAGCTTTCAGATCAGAGGAGGTGCGACTTTCTTCGGTTATCCCGAGTCTGGGTTCATCTGACACCAGCCGCCTCCACCACACCGTGGAAGTTAGACCCCAATGAGATCAACGTCATACACTTGAGATGCACTGGCCGGGAAGCCGGGGCCCTGCCTGCCCTGACCCCCAAGATTGGCCCCCTGAGCCTGACTCCCAAAAAGGCTGGTGAGGCACTGGACAAGGGGGACCTGCCTCTTGGAGTGGAAAGCCCAGGCCTCTAGCACATGAATATAGCAGTGAACCCATGAGCTCAATTCTTTTTTTTTTTTTAAGATTTTCTTTCTTTTTAGAGAGAAGCGAAGGGAGGGAGGAAGAGAGAAACATCGAAGTGAGAGAACGTCGATCATCAATCAGTTGCTGCACCCAGGCTGGGACTGAACCCAGAACCGAGGTATGTGCCCCGACAGGAAATTCCTGGACAGTCTGTGGGGGGCGGGATAAGGAGGAGGAGTCCCGGCTACTAGGAAGTAGCCGGCCTTGGGGAGGACAGGGCGGGAGCCAGGTGCCAGATTGGTCCAGGGGAACTATGGACGAAATGTGGTGGGGGGGGCAGCTGGGAGGGTTGAGCCCAGAGTTCTGACCCCACCCCAGGTGGGTGGTACCTGCAGTATAAAATATCTTTTTCCACACCTTTACTTTTAGTCTGGGTGTCTTTGGATATGAAGTGAGTCTCTTGTAGACAGCATATGTAAGAGTCTTGTTTTGTTATCCATTCAGACACCCAGTCTTTTGATTGGAGCATTTTATCCATGTGCATTTAAAGCCATTGTTAATAGATTGTCATTTTTATTATTCGTATTTTTTTATTTTTTTCTTCTTTAAAAAAAAAGACCCTTTAACATGATCATATATACTTGTTTTGTAGTGATGAACTCCTTTAGGGTTTTCCTCCTTCTCTCCCTCCCTCTCTCCCTTCCTCCCTTCCTTCCTTCTTTTGTCTTGTCTGGGAAGTTCTTCGGTTCGCCTTCAATTTTAAATGATAGTTTTGCTGTATAAAGTAGTCTGGGTTGTAGTTCCTTGCTTTTCACCCCTTTGAATATTTCATGCCAATTCCTTCTGGTTTGCAACATTTCTGTTGAGAAATCAGCTGATGGTCTTACTAACTGCTTTTCTCTTGCTGCTTTTAAGACTCTTTGTCTTTAACCTTTAGCATTTTAATTATGATGTCTCTTGGTGTGGGCTTCTTTGGGTTTATCTTGTTTGCAACTCTGTGCTTCCTGGACTTGTATGTTTATTTCCTTCACCAGGTTAGGGAAGTTTTTAGTTATTATTTCCTCAAAGATGTTCTCAGTCCCTTGCTCTCTCCCTTCTCTTTCTGGTACCCCTATGATGCAGACATTGTTATGCTTCATGTTGTCCCAGAGGTCCCTTAAACTATCCTCATTTTTAAAAAATTCTTTTTTCTCTTTGTTGCTCTGATTGGGTGTTTTCTGTTACCTTGTCTTCCAAAATGCTGGTTCGATCCTATACTTCATCTAATCTGATATTGATTCCTTCTAGTGTATTCTTTATTTCAGTTATTGTAGTTTGCATTTCTGACGGTTCTTTTTTATGTTTTCTAACTCCATTTTTATATTTCCTATATCTCTGTTAAAGTTCTGAGATCACTACTGAGCATCCTTATAGCCGGTGTTTTGAACTCGGCATCTGGTAGATTGCTTGTCTCCATTTTGTTTAGCTCTTTTTCTGGAGTTTTGTGCTGTTCATGTGGGATGTGTTTCGTCTTCTCATTTTGGCTGTCTCCCTGTGTTTGTTTCTGTATGTTCGGTAGAGCTGCTACGTCTCCTGGTCTTGGTAGAGTGGCTTTATATGGTAGGTGCCTGTAAGGCCCAGTGGTGCAGCCTCCCCAGCTGCCTGATCTGGGCACTCCAAGTGCGCCCCCTGTTTGGACTGCATGAACCTTCCTGTTGTAGTTGAGCCTTGAGTGCTGTTGGCATGTCAGTGGGAGGTATTGACCCCCAGGCTGTTGGGCTAAGAGGACTGGCTGTGACCGCAGTGAAGAAGCCACTGTGCACGGGCCGACTCCACAGCACAGAACTTACTTCAGTGCGACTCTGGCGCCTGATGAGTCCGCCCCTTCAGTGTGTCTCCAGCTGAGGTGGTTGTGTGGTGTTCCAGCGTGGGCTGAAGCTGGCCACCAGGTGCCCTGGCTCTGGGGCCTCCTGGGAGGTGCAGCCCAAAATCACCTGCTGCCTGTGCCCTGCCTGGGGCCACCCAGCAGGAGCTACAAAGTGATCTGCAGGTGCCTGCTACTTGTGCTGGGGCTGGAGGTGCCCAGCTGAGACCAAGCTGTGAACCAAGGCTGATTACACTCGTGCCAGGCCTGGGGCCACTTAGCAAGAGATACAGGGCACACTGAGCCAGGCGCTGCATATTTGGAGTTTGAGAGATTTTAGGAAAGTACGACGCATGAACCAAGACAGGCTGCTGGTATGGAAAAGCCACTGGAAACGGCTTGAGTGGGCCTAAAACATGCGGGTATATGTCTTTCCCAGTACAGAGTTTCCAGGTAAATGGAATCGTATGTTCATCACAAACCCAGCAGAACTGACACAACCTTAGAGAAATTGAATTTATACAGCAAGAAACTGGATTTGTCAGGAGAGGCTTTCTGGTAAAGCCCAGACACTTTGGGGAAATCCGAGGGGAAGACCCACAGCCGTGGCTGGAGATTTTGGTAGGGTCCTTTTCCCAAGCTTACTCGGATTTCCCTTCCAAGGGATGCAGGCTCTGAGCTGATTCAGATCTGGGGATGGGGCGAGAGGTCAGGAATCCATGGAGCCAGGTCTTGAGTTGATCTGCAGATCAAGTAGGACAGAGGTGGGCTTCCCATTCTCAGTCCCAGGGACCTCATGACCAGTCAACTACAGCCGAGGTCTCTGGCACAGAGTAAAGTAATCCCCAAACGTGCACCTGGGGGTGCAGGATCACACTGCCAGGACCCTGACATTCTGGGATCCTCCAGTTCCCCCTGGAATCAGGGAACCCTTGCTGCTGTAATGGCTCGGGCCAGCACCCCTGTCCATGGAGGACACCTACTAAAATGCTTTTCAAAGATGTGGAAGCTCCACCCACCCATGCATTTTTCAACACCTTGAAAAATGAAGGGAGTCACTGCTAACTGGGTGGACAAGTCACACATGATAAATCCTCTCCAGCCGGGGCTGTGGATTCTCCCTACCAAGTAGCACTAACCACACCATGGGGCTGTTTGCACTGCCAAATGCATTTAGAACTGGCCTCCGGTGAATCCTGGTTTCCAGTCAACAGCTGAGCGAACAGGTTTATCCCAGTTGCCTTGGCTGTGATATTTTACATAGAATGTTAATTGGGTACAATCACAAAACTAAATTCAGGCTTACTTAACGTTACAGTCTTCCTACTTTGAGAAATACTTAAGAATCCACACCAACGCACGTTCTCTAGGTTTTCCTTGATATAAATTAGCCAGTTTGAAATTGTTTCAGTGTGTGAGTCTTCACCGCTCAGCAGCTGGTACCCAGGGTCAGCTGAGACCTTTCTGTCACTCTAGATGAAGAGACAGCGAGGAGGAGGTGGTGATCCCTTGCAATGAAAACCCCTCGGTCGGGCCATTCGACTTTCAGAAAGGAAGAAGGAGCTGGCCTGGTTGGCAAGGAAGATCCGGCAGAGTAGGTTATTTGGTATAATTTGAGTTTTCCAAATGCTCTCATAAACCCATATTATAGTTTGTGAAGTCCCACTCTTTCGAGGACTTTTTTTTTTTCACTTGGTTTTTAGAGAGAGAGAGAGGAAGGGAGAGAGGAGAACACTGATGTTAGAGAGAAACATCTATTGGTGGCCTCATACTGGGACGGAGGATCATGTGTGTGTGTCCAGACCGGGGGTTGCACGTACCAAGACTGGGAATCAAACCTGCAGCCTTTCAGTTACGGGATGATGCTCCAACCAACTGAACCACACTGGCCAAGGCAGCCTTTACTTTTATTTTCAGCTATTTCAAGTACTCTATGACAGGAGATAGGAGGTTATCTCAGTCCAGTCGGAGAAAGTTCTGGGTTTCCAGACCATATAGAGTGACACCTGAGCTAATAATTATTCTCTTTCTTTAAACTGCTCGGATGAGCCATCCAGGCCTGAAGCCACTTCTAGGGTTCCATGTGAACTCATGTGATCCCTGGAGGACTTCAGGCAAAATTCGCTCAACGTTTTCTACTGTGCGTCATAGGCCCCTAGACTAGCATCCTCCAAACTACCTACATTTTCATTCTTTCCAGGCCCAATAAGGCCATATTATCAATCCACACTTTGAGAAAGAGAGAGAGAGCGTGAGAGAGATCGATTTCCCTAATACTCAAGGGGAGGAGACACCTGGCATTTTAGCTTCCTCCGCCAGAGACAGGACCCTGTCTTCCACCAAGACTGAGACCATTGTGAATTCCCAAAATGTAGTTCAGAGGGTTCGGATGCTGGGCGAAAAAGGAATCACGTGTCTACCACAAACCTAGCAGGACTGACGCAACTTCGGAAAAACTGAATTTATCTAGGGGGAAACTGGATTTGTCGGGGGAGGCTTTCTGGTAAAGCCCGGACCCTCCTCTCTCCTGTCTCCCCCTCGCAGGCTGAATCCATGTGCTGGAAAAAGGGCAAGGAGCACATTGTGCCCAGTGCATAAAACTGGGTGTGGGCAGGGGGCACCTGGATTTGAACCAGGGACCTCTTGATCTGCAGTCAAATGCTCTACCACTGAGCTATACCCCCACCTGCTTACCTGGGCCTAATAAGTACTCTAAACCTATAAAGCCACACCCTGTCTGTCAACACATTGAGATGTGTTCTTACTGGTACTATGGCACCACATACCCTGCAAACTGATGCCCTCCCCCCATGTTCTACATACTTGACTGTCACCACTACTTATAACTGGGGTCCTTCCTTCCCTCGGTCCCTGAGCGTGTCCCGTGAAACGTGGTGGGACTGAGTGGGGACTAAAGAGATGGTCAAGAGAGGTCATGGAGGGATGTAGGCCTGTGGGGACAGCGTGACCCACTTTGCCTCTGAATTTGAACCCAGGACCTCTGCATTGTCCATCGAATGCTTTGCTCAGAAACAGCCAGTGTCATATGGTGCAGGAAGTCGAGTTATTACCAATGCGCCATCGCCACTCTACCACGCCAGTGCCGTTCTCACCTTCCCCATGTTTTCTGCCTCTGCACACTTGGCCACGGGCTGCACCTACAGCCCAGCATCCTCTCTTCTCTCGGCCCTGGGCTGAAGTCGCTAACTTAAAGATCATCTGTGTTTACCACCACCAGGATGCTACTTAGGATTATGCAATGTTGTAAATTGCAAAACAATTTCCAAGCCACTTAGGATCACTGGATGGGAGGATAGAGGCTAGCAGGGGAGTGTGCCTCCCCGAAAACAAAGTTCCCAGGCCCCTCCTCAGTCCCACTAAGCCAAAAATGTAACCTGTGTTTTTAGTAAAGTCACTAGTAATTGTGACACGGGCTGGGTAACTCCTGATTCAGTGAGTTCCTCCATAATGCCACCTTCAAAGAGCACCTAATTAAGAACAACTGCAACACACAGGTCATTAACAACAGCATCGTGATTTGTGCCAGAAAACAGACATCACTTAAAAAACTGACAGACTAAGGGCGAGTGGAGATAAGCATTACTTTAAGTAGGAAATTAGATCAGGAAGGTCTTGCTCTTCCCGAAAACAGCCGGAGGTGCCCTCTGAAAATGGTTCGCTATTCACTTGACCCAGAAAACACCACAATATCATGGAAATCAAGAGGTTCGCATCTTCGTGTTCACCTTAAGAAGACTTGTGAAACTGCCCAGGCCATCGAGGGAATGCATATTCAAAAAGCCACCAAGGATCTGAAGGATGTCACTTTACAGAAGCAATGTGTGCCATCCTGTCATTACAAGGGTGGAGTTGGTAGGTGAGCCCGGGCCAAACAGTGGGGCTGGACGCAGGGGCGGTGGCCATAAAAAGTGCTGAGTTTTTAGCTCTTCATGCTTAAAAATGCAGAGAGTAAGACTGAACTTCAAGGTTTAGATGTAGATTCTCTGAGCACATCCAGGGGGAACAAAGCTCCCAAGACACAGCATGGAATTTACAGAGCTCACAGGGGGATTAACCCACACTCGTGCTCTCCTGTCCCCCCCCCACCCCCCCTCCCTCCGCCACCAAGATGATCCTACTGAAAAAGAGCAGATTGTTCCTAACCCAGAAGAAACTGAAGAAACAAAAACTTATGGCCTGGGAATAAATTCAGCATAAAATAAATACTAGTAAAAGAAGGGAAAAAAAAACAAAAAACCCAGGAAGATCTTCATCCGTATTCGGCAATAAAACAAGCCGCCAGCAGAGGGCACCCGATTTTGAACTAGGCACTTGTTGATCTGTAGTCAAATGCTCTGCCGCTGAGCTACAGCCCCACGCCTAGAAGTCCCCCTCAGCGGATTTCACCTGTGTCACCACGCCCAAGGGTTCCAAAGCATACTGTGAATTCTGCTTATTCCTGATCAGCCCATGGAACCTGGCAGACCCATCACTGACCGACTACAGACCACTCTTCCGGCCATGCGTTCACCTTCCATTGCCTTGAAATAGCCTACCCCCAATTCTACAAGTATATATTTGCTGCCTTCCAGGTTATCATGAGCCTGTGTTTTTCCTCTTCTTGCTTTTTTCCCAGCCGACTATCACAGCTTCCCTGCCACCCACTGCTTCATCGTGAAGCCGTTACACGTATTTTAGGCTTTGGTTACCGCAGGAGCCCCTTCTACACATCGATTTCGGTATTTGTCCGTCTCGTTCATGATAACGTTGCACAATAAGCCACCCCCCAACCGAAGACACACAACAGTAAGCATTTATTCTCATGCCCACGGGTTTGCAGGCTGAACGTGAATCAGCTGATCTAGGTTGGGCTTGGTTGGATGGGCGGGCTACAGGCTGCGGGTCGAACCGGCCCTGGCTGCTCTCGGGGAGCTGGGCTCAGGGCTGAGCCATGTTCCGTGCTGGGGCCCAGGCCGAAGAGGAGCAGTGTACAGGGTAAGCACATCCCATAGGAATGGTGGAAGTGTCGGGGAGCAGACCCAACGGCGCTGCACGCAGACCCCAAGCTCCTGCTCGGATCACATCTGCTAGCATCCTGTTGGCCAAAACAAGTCACGCGGTGTGCTGGTTGTCAACAGATTGACTCCCAGCTCTAAGCTCGCCCTTCCATTTTGGCTCTGGGACAGGACTGATTTCTCCTTTAATTGAGCACAGTGTTGTCAGGAGAGGGCGCTAGAGGGATGTTGCAGGGAAAAAGCTTCTCAGTTCCGACTGCCGTGTTTGCCTTTTTTCCTCTGGCTTCTGCTGCGTGCTTGGTCGGTGGTGCAGGTGTGCGAGGACACCTGGTGGTGCTCTGCGTACCTTCAGAGTTTTCTTTGAACCTTTGTAATTACTCTCCTTACAGCACAGTTCTTTATATTAAACTTTCCTTGTTTAAAGGACTGTGTGGTTTCTGTCTCCTGATTGGCCCAGACTGATACATATAACCCAGCCCGGAGCAAAGGGGTACAGAGCACACAAAACCCACCAAAGACATTGCTATTTAGTAGAATGTAGCCTCAAGGCTATTTATCTATATTTGGCAATAAAGCAGGTCACCACAAGGGGGCACCCGCCCTTGAACCTGGGACCTGTTCACCTGCAGTCAAACGCTCTATCCCTGAGCTATACTCCCTTGCAAAGTAAAAGCTCCTCCTTACGTTGTTTCACCTGTGTAACCCCAGCCCTCCATTGTGTACAGCACGCTCTATGCATTCCTGGTTGGCTGATGAAACTGGCAGAGCCATCACAGACTAACTGGAGACAGCTCTCCCGCCACGAGTTCGCCCTTCCATTCCCGAGACCCCTCCCTCGTCTAACAGACAAGTCTTCACTCGATCTCTGGGCAGGGCAGCACCAGGTTTGAGAACCCCAGTCCCCACAACCAACCTCCCTTCCTTCCCTCCTCCCTAGGCTCTGCCCGCTCTTCCCAGACTGCCCCTCACCCTCCCTCCTGGCTTCTTCACATCTGGCACTCTGCCCTTGCCTCCTCTCCCTGACCTAGTCCCTGCCTGAGGCCATCTCCTAGGGCCAAGGCTGAACCCAGGGGAGGCAGCGTCAGAGCGACAGCAACCCCTGAATCCTGGGCAGACAACCCAGGAAGCTAGGGTGAGGCCCACAGCACCTGACGACCTGGTCCTGGTCTGCGATCAGAGGTCCTTCTTTCCCTCTGCCCCACAGCGGGGGAGTCCGTGTGCCCATTTCTCTCGGCAGAGCATCATCCACACACCAGGCAAGGACACACACCAGGACTTCCTAAAAGGCACCAGGCCCTAAAAACAATGAGGAGGGACAGTCGCCTCAGCGGCATGTGACATGGCATCAGAGACCAGTGAGAGTCACATTAGGGAGACCACAGAGGGCGCTGAGCTCTGCCATGGAAGATCAAGGGAAATGGGGGACAGATTCCTTCCTCACTGCAGGGCAGCTTTCTCACAGCATTACTTCGTTATGTAGGTAACATATTTCACTTTAAAAGTATAATCTAGCCCTGACCAGTATGGCTCAGTGGGTTGGGCATTGTCCCACAAAGCGAAAAATCACCAGTTCAATTCCAGGTCAGGGCACATACCTGGGTTGCAGGTTTGGGCCCGAGTCAGGGTGCCATCGAGAGGCAACTGATCGATGTTTCTCCCTCACATCAATGTTTCTCTCTCTCTTTCTCCCTCCCTTCCCCTCTCTCTAAAAATAAAGATAAAATCTTTAAAAAAAAAGTCTCTCTCTGTTTCTATGCCTCTCTCTTCCCTCTCCCCATATGTCTCTATCTCTACATATACCTATCTCTATCAATATCTGTATTTATATCTAATCTATATCTGTGCCTATAGCTAATCTATTGGTTCTGTTTCTCTGGAAAACCCCGACTGTATGTCCTACGTTGCCGGGGACAGTCCCAGTGTAGGCCTGTGGCCCCAGAGTACATACAAAGAGCATTCCCTTTCTCTCTCAGAAGTTTCCCATTGGATGATACGCATATGGTTCCCCTATATTTGATGACGGTGGAATCACAAACTAGTGGGGCAAGTACCAAATTATTCAATGTACGGCACTGAAATCACTGGTTCTCCATACTGAAAAAATGTCATACCCTCACCAGATAGAATGGTAGATTCCAGGTGACTTAAAGACCTACATATGAGAACTTTAAAATTATCTGAATTAAAAATAGGAGTCTTTATACTCTCAGGGAAGGGAAGGATTTCTTAACACAAGAGGTACCAACAACATTTAAAAAGATAAAGTGATTTGTCTCCATCAGAATAAAAAGTAAAATGTGATATTTTAAATGCGGTAACAGTTGTTTCTCAATTTTGACAGATATTACACTTGAGCCCTGCCTCTCAGTGTTACTGAAGAAATGGTTTTATCTTCTCTCTCATTTTCACAAAACGAATGCAAACACTCTTAATAGCCAACATACGTCTGATTTTCATTATTTCTTTTTCTATCCCTCTGGTTACTTAAAAGTACTGTTCAGTTTTGAAATGTGTGGGTCTTTTAAAATGTTATCTTTTTGTTGATTGAGTTTTGCTTTGCAGTAAGAGAATGTAGTATGTGATACTGTTTTGTTTTTTTTAAAGGATTTTCTGTGACTTGCTTTGTGGCCAAGTATGCAGTACATGTTTGAAAATGTTCCATGTTCGCTTCAAAAGAGTATCTTTTAGTGTTGATTGTAGGCATCTAGCGTGGAAAGTTTTACTCCTATAAAACACACATCTGACATAAACATCTAGAAAGTCTCAAAGTAAAAGAATGGTAAAAAATATATCAAACAAACACTAACCAAAATAAAGTTAGTGTAGCCATATCAGTATCAGATAAAATGGACTACAGAGTAAAAGCATTATTAGGGTAATGAGTATTACTTCATGATAATAAAATGAACCCTTCCCCAGGAAAATACAATTCTAACCCTATATACAGAGTCTCAAAATATCTAAAGCAAAAATTATCAGAAATATAGAGAGAAATCTGACTAACGTGCAATCCTGATAGATTTTAATATATCTTTCTCAGTGACTGATAGATCAAAAAGTCAAAAAAATGATAAGATATAGAAAATATAAATAACACGATCAATAAGCTTGATTCAATTGACCTACTAGATCCCTACAATCAACACTAAAAGATACTCTTTTGAAGCGAACATGGAACATTTTCAAACATGTATTACATACTTGGCCACAAAGCAAGTCTCAGAAAATCCTTTAAAAAAAACAAAACAGCATCACATACTACGTTCTCTTACTGCAAAGCAAAACTCAATTAACAAAAAGATAACATTTTAAAAGACCCACACATTTCAAAACTGAACGGTACTTTTAAGCAACCAGAGGGATAGAAAAAGAAATAATGAAAATTAGAAAAATATTTTTAAATATTTAACTACTTTAAGTAATTAATTGAAGTCATTTTCACATGGAGCAGTGGACAGTACCATTTATCTTTGGAGGAAGCTAACTAGCTTTTGGGGGGAAAATGTTGCTGGCTGGTTCACCAAAAACCAATTCACAGAATGACCACAACAGCCAAAGCCAAATATGATGAAAATTAAACCAGTGAGTATCAATTGGCTGAAAAACCAATTTGAATTATTGAGAATTAAAAAAAAAAAATTGTCCCATCCGCACTCCTGCTTTTGTCCCTGTCCAGAACTGCCAAATAAACACTTTAAACTGAATTTAGGGTAGTGTTCCAAAATTATTTTGCAATGCAGATTACAGAGGCAGGGGTGGATGCATGAACGGGTCAGAGGTGCAACTAAGATTTGGGGGGTAGGGGAGTACAAAAGAGGTTTGTCAAAAACTGGGAGAGCTGGTCATTCAGCAAATAGGATGTTTTGCTCTTAGCAACAGCCGGCTCAGAGTCAATGAATAGATCCCAGTCCTGTCAGGTATGGGAGGTTGAGTCAAAGGGGTATCAAGATGCCATATACGCGGTAAAGATGTGGTGTTCTTGAATAGAGATACTACCTCCCCTCGCCCCCCTTTTTTTTAAGTTAAAGGATGCTGAGACCAAAGGTGCGATGTGGGGAGGAGCCAGGAGTAGGAACAAGTTACTGGGAGGAAGCCAACATCAGCCAGGAGGGACACCGCGCTCAGAGCACAGGCCAGGGGCTTACCATGAGGTTCTGGGGCCTTTAGGAATCCTGGGATCAGGTGTTGAATTTTAAGTTTTACTTTTCCATGCTGTGAAAGCCTTGTGATCTCTTCAAATAGTCCTAGAGTTGGTCACACATACACACACCAGTCCTGTGTTAGCGATTCCTTAGGCATTGCCAACAGAAGTTCGATGCCACCAATAATCTGGAGCACGGCAAGAGAAGAAACCTAATTCAGATGAAGGGTGAGCAATGTGGGGAAACGGCCTCGGGAAGAAACCGCGAAGACAAATTGGATGCTGCCTTTATAACGCAAGTTCGCCGGGTACCGATTTGTCTATTTTTAGGCAAATGAGAAATTCAAATTTGCAGTCTGATTGGTTGGTTTCACGCGTTCTGATTGGAGTGGCTCTAATGGATCAGTCCAGATGCAAACGACGATATCGCTGCACAGACCCGACTGGATAGGGCAGGTCTCAGCCCATTGCTCAAAGAGGATTCCAGGAACTCCTTTACAAGGGACCCGCTCAGAGGGCAGTTACACAGTAAAGGAGTTTGGTAGCTCAGTCTAGGTACCTCCCCTGAAATGCTCCGCAGTGGCTGCTAGGTGTGAAGGAAGAGGCTGTGCCCAGGGGCAAGGCTGCAGATTGGGAGTAGGCTCCTCTCAGCCTTCCCGTGGACGCCAGGCCAAAGCAAAGCCAATATTGCATCCCACGGTTCTGGGAGGTCACCAGCAGCAAGCCAACAGAGATCCAGGGCAGGCCAGAGCTACTATAGGGACCAACGCTGGGGCTGCTGGGTGAGAAACTCCCCAAATATTCCAGAGGAATACAACCCGTGCCGGACGGGGTGCGGGAAAGAGGGCTCTCCAGGCCACAGGCAGGCCTCCGCCGGAGCCCGCTTCCTCTGCCCCTGCAAGCTTCCGTCTTTCGGAGCAAGTGGAGCCTCTCAGGCCCACCTTCTCTTAAGTGTTCTAACGGGGTCCTCCTCCGGACCTGGACTAAGGCTCCTGTGTTCACCCAGAGTCCACCGCCCTCCACCGCCCCCAGCCCGGGCAGAGTCCTGCCTGACGGAATGGCGGGGCCCACACCGAGTTCACTCCTCACGTTTATTTGAGGGCCTACTAAGTGCCAGGAACTCCTGAGGTTACCACAATCAACCAAATACACCAGCAAATAGTCACCCAACATACGACATGCGGGTCAGTGCTGGGGTGAGCGAGGGAGCGAGGGGACACGCGAGGATGTGCCAGGGTCTGGGGGCCACTCCCGCCAGCTCATGACCGCGGCCCGCGCCGCCGGCCTGCAGTCCTTCTCCACCCCGGGGACTCGCTACCCTCCGACCTCCCTGGGGGCTGCGGTCTCGGTCGGTTAAACAGATGCGCCATCTGGGAGCGGCCGGTTCCGCCTCATCCGAGCATCCTCACCTTGCACAGAGGATGCGCTCAGTAAATGTTGAATGCAAGAACGGATGGACGGACGGACAGATGGGTGCGTACACTCGGGCGAGCCCACCATAAGCTGGCCACCAGGCGGGGCGGGGCGCCCAGCCACTCCTGGCAGCTTCGCGGGATCCCGGGCTAAGGCGTTGAGGAGGGGGATACACCGGGTCACCAGGGGCTCTCACCGCCCCCGGCCGGCGCCGCGGCGCCCTCTGGGAAGTGTAGTTCGCGCCTGCGCCCCGCAGGCCGCCGAGGCCTGGGGTCTCCGGGCGGAAGCGGGACCACTCCTCTTGGGAAGCGAGGCGTAGGCCGGTCGCAGCCCGCCCTCCCCTGCCGCCTCTCTGCGGTCCGCGCCCCGGGCCCCGCCTCCTCCCGCGCCTGCCTCTGGGTCCCTGCCGCCCGCGTCGCCGAGGGTCGCGCCACAGCCTGCGGGCGGGGGAGCGGGCGCCGGGAACCGCGCCGGAAGCTGGGAGCGGAGGCTGAGTCCGGGATGGCGAACCAGGTAAGGCGCCCCGGGACCCCGCCGTGAGCGGGGCTGCGGCTGGGGGCGGAACGGATGGATGGGCTCCCGGGCCGGTCTGCTCCTCCGAGACCGGCGCGGCCCCCGGAGGCGGCGGGTAGAGCCCGGGACCCTCCAACTTTGGGATCAGGCTGTACGGGGCCGCGCGGGCCGGGTGCGCAGGATGTCGTGCACCGTAGTCCGGTCCTGGGGCGACCCCTCCCCATACGCCACCTCCAGTATACACCTACAAGGAGCGTCTCTCCACTCTTGGAAACTGGGTCCTTTGGGTTAAACATCGCTCTCCCTCGGCTTGGCTTCTTAATTTTAATTAATTGTAAGTTATCTTGGGAGCGGTGGGCCTGAAGGCCTTAGGGGAAACGAGTAAATCTGATATTTTTATTCCTGTGCAGACACCTCGCCACCGCCCCGGGCCTGGAGAGACAAATTACTAGGTCCATGCGCACCATTCTCAGCTTTTATCCTTTAGGGAAGGTGTGTAGCTCCGGAAGCTGAAGGGAAAGCCCCATCTGTCAGACCCTGGCCACAGTTTGGACAAGTTGTATAAGGGTGTTAGGAAAACGGGGTGATACCGGTGGGGAGCTGCCACACGTTCTTGGTGGACTCCTGGAGCTAGTTCTGCAGTTGGGGTGGCTTCTGAGCTTGGGCCAATGTCAGGCAACTGTAGACTCCATGGTTGGGGGCGGGGGACACAGGGCGGGGACTGGGTCTGGGGCAGGCTACCTCCTGGCAGAGCACTCACTGTGCCAGGACCTTCGTGTCATTAATGCCCCACAAACTCTTGAGAGGAAGGAGCAGCCAGGCATGTTGGGTGTGATGGGAGCAGGGGCCACCTTCCTTGCAGCCTTGGCAGTCCAAGGACACCCTTACTTGGATATGCCTGCTGGCCCCGTGCTAGGGCTTCCTCATTCCACAGTTTCCTTTTCCATAGAACGAAAGGTTGGACCACTGATCTTTCAGATCTGACGTTCTGGGAGGGGCGTGTGCTCACACTCTGTAGCATCATGGAGAAGGTGGCCAGGAATGGCCTTGGGGAGCAGTTAGGCACAATCAGATGAAGAGGAACAGGGAGGGCCTCCTGTCTTCCCATCTAATGCCAATCCCAAAAGCCCAGGGACGTGTGAGCAAGCCCACAGGTGGGGGGCAGCAGGGTGCAGGATGTGATCTGGGAGCGCGAGCATGAGGCATGCTTGGAGAATGGGTCAGGCTGGGAAGGACGGTGAAAGATGGGCAGGTTTTCATGCTGGGCTAGTGGCACTGTGGAGGAGTGTCTTAGCAGGACCAGCATGGCGGCAGCGAGCCAGTAGGCTGCTTAGTAACAGCAAGCCTGGATCAGCCCAGAAAGCTCCTCTCCCGCTGGTTGAGGGAGGGCGGTGTTCTGAGAGCCACAAAATGGGCGAAGTAGGGAGGGTGCTGGGTCCAGATTGCAAGTTGGAGGTGGGTTTCTTTCTCCTAAAGGTGAGTGTTCATGGCTTGCACGTTTTCACACTCATTCTTGCACCCTCCCTCGCGCACACACACTCCTCACTCCTCTGCTTTTTTGCGGGGCAGAGGGACACCACTGATAGGACTGCCTGCCCTGGCCACAGTCAGTTTTCATTCCTATTTTATAAGAACTTCATCCTAGAAGAGTTTGTTTTGAGGCCAAAGTGGTGAAAAGCCTAGGAACCGTGCCTTCCAGGCGTCTAGAAGAGCTGAGTGTATCAGCGGGGAGAGAAAGAGGCACTTGGAGTGTGTGTGGGGAAGGGCCCGTTGGGTGCGGCTGGAGGGGCCAGCTCTGACTGGCAGTGGGGCGCTAAGCGGCAGATCTGGCTGCAGTAACACTAATCCTAGCACTTACTCCGTCCCAGCATCTGTTCCCGGCGCTTTTCCTCTATTAGTTTATTTAATCTTCACAGCGTCCCTGTGACGTAGGTTGTTGTGATCCCAGTCTGATAGATGAGTGTGGCGAGGTGCCACAGCCAGCCTGAAGCAAAGCAGGGATTGGAATGCCGGCAGCCTGGCTCCTTGAGGGCAGCCCCAGCCCCTGTCTGTGTCCGGAACTTCTTTACTGCCAGATCAGGCCAGCGGTAGGGCCAGCGGCAGGGAGTGCGATAGGCACCCACCACGGAAGACACTGAAGTTGAAATTGACCGGCGGGCCTGTTTGGTGGGTGGAAATCGGCATGAATCGTTCACTGCTCCTTAAAGGTCTTCAGCAGCTTTCTGTGATTTCTAGTTTGCAGACATGCTACCTTGGACAGCTGGTGCGGGGGCAAGGGGCGGGTTCACCAGGGTAGTTTTCATTTTCAGGGGACCAGGCAGGTCCCTCCCAGCCTCTAGCCTGTGACTGGACTGCATGTCAGAATCACCTGGGAAGTTTGAAAATGCCTATTTCTAAGCCCAGGAAGCACTAAATCAATCAGAAACTGTGAAGTATGTCATTCGAGCCTCGAAGCCCTTTTGTTTTGCTGGTTACGTTGTAACGACCTTCTGATGGGAGAAGCTGAGGGTACAGCGTGTTTGCCACCTGGTTTACTAAGCAGGCGCCGTGTGCTGGCAGGACTACCGCTTGGCCCTGCCGGGTCCTTACTCCCCGTTCCCCCGCCCCAGCCAGGGCCGTGCCATTTAGCAGTGGCTACAGGAGCGTTTCTTGTACTCAGGACTCTTCCCATCACCGCCTTGAACAAATCTGTTTAAACATTTAGCTTTTTTTGAGAGGATGGTAATATCTGATTACAAATAACCCCATGTCTGTCCCTACAGACTTGACCAAATAATAATAATTTAAAAAATTGGATGTTAGGCCCTTGCTGGTGTGGCTCAGTGGATTGAGCACAGGCCGCGAGCCAGGTGATCACTGGTTCGATTCCTGGTCGGGGCATGTGCCTGGGTTGCAGGCCAGGTCCCCAGTTGGGGGTGTGCGAGAGGCAACCACACATTGATGTTTCCCTCCCTTCCCCTCTCTAAAAAAATAAATAAAATCTTTTTTAAAAAGATTACTCATTTTTTAAAAAGTTTTTTTTTAAATTGGATGTTAGATGCTTGGTTTCTTAAGGTTTGCTGATGTTATTGTTGCTGGTTGTAGTCCCAGTCAAGCCCAATGGGAGGGGCACCAAAATTTCAGCCCGAAGGCCCGAGCCCTGGCCTTGGCCCCGGGGCTGCCTGCCCACCATGCTCGCTGATTCCCCCTCTGTGCGTCGGAGCCTTAGCCCCTCACGCAGGGCAAACGTGTCACCAGTGTAGGGCCGTACGGGAAATCTGAAGTGCTCTGAAACAAGTAAGAATGGCGCACGCCTCTGCTGATCTGTGGGCTCTGCTGATCTGTGGGCCCCTCGAGAACAGCGCCTATGTGTGACAGGCGTCAGCAGCCAGCAGAGTGCCTTTAGCATGCAGGTGTTAAAAGGGGGGAGGGGGAGCAGATGGAGTCGAGGGGGTGGCTGGTGCACCCGCTACACATGTAAATGGGTGTGTCGGGGAAACCCTACACACAGAGAAGCAGCCACGTGCCCACGAGCCCCAGCTATGTTGTCAGATAGGGAGGTGTCCAGGCTGGCTGCCATCTACGGCATGGCCTGCGTTCCATAGAGAGGGGCGCAGGAGGGAGACAGCTAGTATCCCTGGCCCGGGAAGTGGCCTTGTTAGAAAGGCGGACCCTCCATAGCGCAGCATGTCTGTGCCATCAGCCTGTTCTTCCCTGGATCAGCTCAGGCCTGCCGTGGCAGCTCTGTGTTCAGCTTCAGGAGGTGGAGAAGTCATCCCAGCTTGTTTCTTCTTAGGGGCCTCCTAGGGGTGTGTCTTGGGTGGGACGCTTGTTTGGCAGGAGGAGAGCATGATGTTGGTCCTTATACCCCTAGGTCATGGGTCGTGGTTTTTATGGGAATCAACTTAGACTAACCACGCTCACAGGGGACAGACAGATGAGTCAGAATGGCCAGTTCCTTCATTATACAGCAGTTTCCCCTCATCCCCGCGTTCACGGTTTGCGGGTTCAGTTACCCAGCTTCCGGTGGCCCCAGGCGTTCCTTGGCTTGCGGCTGCATCACTCTAGTTTCTGCCTCTGTTCTCACGTGGCCTTATCTTGTGTCCACGTGTCTCTGTCTTTTTTACAAGGACACCAGTCATACTAGGTTAAGGGCTTACCCTAGTCCAGTGTGACCTTATTTTAACGAATTACATCTGCAACAACCCTGTTTCCAAGTAAGGCCACATTCACAGGTACTGGGTGAGGGCTTTAGCGTCTCATTTCGAGGACGCAGTTGACTGCCGTCACTGTCTCATGAGCATGAATCTTCCTGCTACTCCTTCACCTGGTCCTGTGTGTTGGGTGCCCACCCCATACCCGCTGCTCCCCGTGCCCCGGTGTGTACCTGGCCTCACTGGAATGGAACCAGCCAACTCCCCGGAGACTGTGCCCACAGGTGCCCATCGCCTTCCAGGACCTGGCCGTGCGATTCTCGGAGGAGGAGTGGCAGCTCCTGGGGGAGGGGCAGAGGGAGCTCTACAGGGACGTGATGCAGGAGAACTACGAGGCGCTGGTCTCCCTGGGTAAGGAGCTGGTGGTGCCCTGGGTCCTTTCTGGGGAGGTGTGGCATGAGCCCGGGCTGAAAGTGGGAGGGGGGCTGGGTCCAGCACCAGGCATATCTAGAGTCTCCCTGGGAGGCGCCCCCACCCGCTGTCCCCAGGCCTTTAGTCTTCACTCCAGTCTTTATGGACAAAAGGAGCGTCATTTGAGGTGGCTTTCGGCTGAGCAGGCAGCCTCACTGATCTTTTATGCCATTGTTGTTTCTCCAGACTGCGCTAGGGTTCTGGGTGCGCTTTGGTGGGGGCGCTAGAAAGCTGGGGGGACGCTGAGCAAGGTGGTTTCCCAGGCTCTGGCGCTCTGCAGCTTTTGGGTGTGGTTGGTCACGGGCGCACGTGTGAACAGGTGCGTGTGTGTGCGGGCGCCGGGCCGCCTGCATGCTTGCACTTGGGGGGCAGAGGCAAGCTCCATTCCAGGGGGACTGCCCCTGCGTTCTTTCTCAGGGACGGCTGAGCTGGTCCCCCTCTCTGCCTACCTGTCCCCCGTGGAGCCTGGCGGAGCCAGGAGCAGGAGCAAAGCCAGAGAGAGACAGGCGCCCCCTGGGGGTGGTGCCCTGGGTAAGTAATCTTAGAGACGAAGGCCAGGCCCCTTTGGGTGTCCTGGTTCCCCTGGCAGCCTGGCCGAGGTGGACTCCCTCTTGTCCCTTCTACCATGTGGTCCTTAACCCCCAGCTCCACTCTTCATGGGACACTGTGACATCAACCCTCCCCTCCTTGCCAAGCTCCTGGCCCCAGCCCCACCCTGACCTTTTACCCGTTGTCCCTCTGGGCTGGTACACTCGCCTGTTGCATGATCTGCTGAGAGAAACCTGGGGTCGCTCTTGGAATGTATCAGCTCTGTAGGCCCCTTTCTTGCCCCCACCCACACGGAGCCCACCTGCAGCTCCTGAAGGTGCTGCCACAGGGCTGGTATCTGGAAACCTCAGATGGTACCTATGGTCTGTGGGCCCAGCCTGGGCGAGGCCCAGACGCTCAGATGGTGGGAGGGGATGGGAAGCAGCCCTCCTTGGCATTCCCCTCAGAGGAGTTATAGGCAATGAATGACAATGTGTAGAAGGATAGGCCAGTTACCAAGGGTCCCAGCCCCCAGTCCTGGCTGTGCCCGTGGGCAGGTTACCAGGCGTGAGCCCAGGTCTTCTTTGCCTCCTGGCCACCACCGGTCTCTCCTTCGCTGCTGCTTACGTGGGAGGAGGATCGTGTGAGACGCTGCCGTGAGGCCGTGCACAGAAGTGCGAGTGCTGAGCCGGCGCTGGGCGCGGGGCTCACTGCGGCCTCTCCTGCAGGAGGAGCACCCCAGCACAGCCTGCACCTCACTGCCCTGGTGCAGCTGGTGAAGGAGATTCCGGGGTTCCTGTTCGGGGAAGTCGGCCCCGAGAGCGGGGGAGCCAGCCTGGGCGGGGAGCAGCCGAGCCCTGGGGGTAAGTGGGGCAGCGGGGCAGCCTCTGCTGTCCTTGAGGTGAAGTTCAGGCCGCGGCAGCATCCTGTGCCGTGTGCCTGCTCTGCCTCCACCAGACCCTAGGTGGAGCCACCCCATTTCAGGAAGGCCCGGCAGCGTGCCTGCCTCCAGCTCGTGGGTAGTTGGTGTGACTGCAGCTTCTGGCGTCTCTCATGGTGGTTTCTGCACGGCTGCATCCACACCCGTGTGGCCCTGTCACATTGTGCCCTGGGTGGCAGGCGAGCCAGTCCCTGTTCTGTAGGGGAGGAAGGGGAAGCCGTGCCTTGTCTGACTGGCCAGTGGGGACAAAGTTCCCCCTCCAGGCCTGTGCTCTTCCTGCCTCACCGTTCTCTCCTTCCTCCTCCATGCCCTGGTCTCTCACCCTTCTCATCTCAGGCCTCACCTCCTCAGGGGGCTCTGTCCCCACCAGCCTGAGCCCGTAGGGTTCCTTTGAGTCCACTCAGTTGATGGTAAATGAGGCAGAAAGTGGGGGTGGGATCTTAGCAGAACATGATTGTGAACCGGCATTTTAGAGCTCGGGGTGACAGAGCAGAGCTTACTGGTGTCCTGGTCATTGTTAGTGGGGCCCGGCGAGGAAGGGCTGGAATGGGACAGTATTGGGAGCATTTTACCTGCTCCTGGGCTTAAATTTCAGCTTCTGGTGTCTTATCCCTCCTCCTGACAGCAGTTGTCACGGTGGACACTTGTCCTCTCCAAGGCCTGCTCAGCTGCCTTCCAGACACGTCCACCGGCCGGCCCAGCCTGGCCACCACGCCCAGCAGTAGCTCATCGTCAAGCAGCTCACCTGGAGCCGGGGGACAGGGAAGTCCCCTCCCCATCAGTGAGTGTGACCTAGTGGGGGCAGGGCCCCAACCCTGGAGTCAGGGGGACTGGACCCCATGGCCTGTTCATATGCTGGGAGACTTGGTTTCCCTGGTTGCTACATGAGGACAAGGTCCCTAGGGAGCAGGAGAAGTGCTCGGCCCCTGTCTGTCCACCAGAGAGGAGGCGTGATGCCCAGTGCCCGTGGAGCCCCACCCGTGGAGTGCCGTGTACTCACACAGCTCAAGCGCAGGACAGGGGGCGGCTGCTGACGTGCAGGCCCCTTAACAGATAACACATCTGTGAGCACCCAATTGGGTCCTCAGACCTGCTCATCCACACAGCCCTCTAAGAGCAGGGGTGGGGCCTGGGTAGCCCTTAGAATTTTTCCGGAGTCTCACTTTATGTTTTAAAAGTCATGCAAGTTTTGCATTTTCTTGATTCTCTGTTTTTATTAAAAATATTTTAAACTAACGTGGCATAAAATTGGCACTCCTGAAAAACATACCCCATTCAGCCTGCGGATTCGGGTGTCATCTGGGAGACCTGGGGTTCCGTGTCCCCTCGTTTGGGAAGCGTAAGTGCAGAACGAGGGCCCGCATCTTGAGGTTGCTGCTGTCTGAGGCCGGCGTTGGGGGAGGTTCCTCGGCATTGGGAGTGAACAGTCTTGGTATTTACAGTCACTGGGAAGAAACGGGAAGGAGACACTCACCCCTCCCCGCCTTCCCCAGGCAGTGTCTCTGGAACAAGCCTCAAAGGAGCTGGCTCTGTGACCAGCTGAAGTTCCCATGACTTGGCTGCCCCCCAGGATTTGGCAGCTGGAGAGGCCTGTCCCTCTATGGGCGCCAGATCTGGGCAGCTCCCCGGGGGTCAGGAGCTGGGGCTGGAAAGACCTTCTGTCTCTCTTGCTGCAGAAACTGCAGACACACCGGGGCCTGCAGAGCAGGAAGGCCCTAGAGCCCCAGGCGGGGAGCACAGCCCTCCCACTGGCAGCCCTGGCAGAGGGAAGAGCCACCGAAAACAGCAGAGGACAACTTCCGGGACAGGTGAGAGGCCAGCTCTCCTGAGAGCAGGCTGGTCCCGGAGCCACGTGGGCCAGGGAAACAGAGGCATGTCGCATCCTCTCCCATCTGAGCTCCCTGATGACCCGGCAGAGCAGGCACCGTCCCATTCTCACGGGTGGGGGATCTCAGATGCCCTGTTGTCTCGGGGCTGCACTGACCTGGGCCAATCTTGCAGGGCCCGCAGGAACCTCTCCAGGGAACAGCCCCTTGCAAGGCCTCATCAACTGCCTGAAGGAAATCCTTGTACCTGGGCCCCAGCACCCCGAGGCACCCCCACACTTGCCTATTGTCCCTGGCCTGGGCCTGGCCCGGCTGACCAGGGTGGGACTGGGGCCCGGGAGCCCACCCTGCGGAGGTGAGTCCTGGGGACCTGTCTCAGGCCAAGGTCGCTGAAGCCCCTGGAACCCGAATTGGCTTTCTATAGCTACCTCCCTGTCAACGGAGTGTCTTCCCGAAGGATCGTCCTCAGCTTGGCCGCTCCCGCATCTCCAGGGCCGTGTTTCTGGGGCCGGGCGGCGTCCTCGCAGCAGCGTTTGCGCAGCTGGAGGGGAAGACTCCAGAGCAGACCCCGGCCCCTTTTGCGTTCTTTACTTGCCCCGGTGTGGGACCTCGGGGGAGGGGGTACTGAGGGAGTGTCACTTCACCTTGACACTAAATGGAACACTTAGCGTGGACTTGGGGAACAGGACAGCAGCACCTGTCCTGGTGTCCGACTCCCGTCAGCTGTGCAGACCGAAGGCCCCTGAAGCCGTGGAGCCTGTTTCCCCATTTGTAAGGTGTGGGAGTCATGGTTCCCAGCTGAGGGGCCTGCGTGAGGCTTGGGTACAGCGCGTGTGTGAAAGGCCTGGTCCTCTGCCGTGTGAGTCCTGTTTAGGGCCCCGAGAAGCGTCTACGAGCAGCCTGGCAGCCGGTCCCCCGTTTGTGCGTAGTCACACTGCGTGCTCTGCCTTGGTCTTCCTGCCCCTTCTCCGTCCGGCTCTTGAGGCATGGGGACAGGTGGCTTTAAACCTGCCACTGAGATGACTCACACCTCCAGATTCCCGGCCCTGACCTCTTTTACCTTCTTACCTGGATTGTCCACTTTTTGTTTGTCCTGAAGACGGAGGACCCCCAACTCAGGTGAAAATGTGTGGCTCTTTCCTGTAGTGAAAACAGAGGCAGCGTCCAGGGGTTGTCCCCTCCAGGGTCTGCTGAACTGTCTGAAGGAGATCCCCGTGGCCCCGGACATGCACCGCAGCCCTTCAGGAGTGGGGGACCCACGACTGCCAGAGGACCCCGGGGCCTGGAAGAGGACTTCTGGAGGTAAAGGCCACCGGCTGGGCTGGAGGGGGTCCCTGGACATCGTCTGTTCCTTCCGCTGCTCCAGGCAGGGCTGTGGGTGACCCTCTGCAGTGAGACACCCAGGCCACACGTCTCTGTGTTGCTCAGGGTGGCCAGATGTCGGGATTGTCACCGTAAATGGAGCTGGTCACACAGGAGGTGCCACATCAGTTCGTGATCATTTCCCAGGCTGGCTCTTAAAGTAGGAGCCAGGAATTCCAGAAGGAGAGGGGGGCGGTGTAGAGAGAGGGAGACTGAGAGCAGAAGACAGAGCTTCAGTCCAGTAGACATTCGGGACATAATTTTGATGGGGGAGTTCTAGTTTTGTCCGTGTGGGCTCGGGTAGGATTTCCACGCATGGCAGCTCACCCATGCTCGGTGGCTTCTCTGGGCGTTTAGAAAGTTGAATTGAGACAGGTGTGCTGGCCTCGGGGGAAGGAGCCTGGCTTGGTGCTGCCCGGGGAGTGCTGGCCTGGCTCCTTCTGTGGAAACCTCTGGAGGTGCCCAGGGAGCGGAGGGAGGCTGGTGGCGGGGCAGGGAGTGAGAGTTGGTCTATCTGCTGGTGGCTGAGCGGTGACTACCTCAGAGATGGGGGTCAGGGGGCCTTGGGAGCCCTGTCCTAACCCCTGAGGGCCTCGGGGTGGGGGGGCTTCCCACAGGGCCCAGACCCCTGCAGACGCCTCCTCCCTGCCCTGGCGCTGGCCGCGTGCTCTCTGTGAAGATGGAGGACAGCTGGGCCCAGAGTCCCCCAGCGCCTGCATCCTGTCAGCTTCGCAAGCCGACCCACAGCCCCAGTGCCACCGGCAGCCAGGGGGGCGACAGAGACACTGGTGGGGCCCGAATGCCCAGCTGGGGCCCTGCAGCTCAAGGTGAGGCCCACCCATCTGCTCGAGTCCTGATGGGGTTCTCAGCGCCCCAACAAGGTTCTGCCCACCCACAGGGGAAGGAGCAGGTCCAGTGCACAGGGGGAGAAGCTGGCTGTCCTCCCCAGGCAATTAATCCCCTCCCTTCATCCATGCCCTCCTCAACCTGGCCTTGTCCAGGAAGGGAGCCCTCCATCGGAAGGACCTTCATTTGCAGAGGTGCCCTGACTGTCGGGCCGCCGGCCACTGCATACAAGTGGGTCTCCCCACCCGCCCCGGGACCTGGGGGTACAGTTAGTTAGTGTCATTCCCTCTGTACGAACAGAGAACAGGTTTAAGTCGCCACAGGAGGGTGTCCTGTCTGGCAGGCTCCCACGCCTGGTGCAGGACTTGCCCCCCAAGTAGGAGGTGGGCGGGGCAGCCAGCCTGGGGCCAGGCCAGGGCACCTGCCAGAGATGGTGATAGCGCCATCTCCCCTGTCCCAGCCAGCAGTGCCTCGAGCTCACCCCTGGAAGCCCTGGAGGCCTGTCTGAAGGGCATTCCCCTGAGTGGGTCGTTACCTCCCCAGCCGCCAGCCACCTCCTGGTTCCGGAGCCCCCAGCCGGGAGACCCCGGGTCTCAGAGGCCCGAGCTGCAGCCCCGAGGATCGCACAGTCAAGGTAGACTCGGCCCTGGGCTGGGGCAGCGTTTGCCCCTGCATGTGTGTGGGGGCGATGCTGAGGACACTGATAGGTCCACCCTCCTCATCATGGGCCCTTAAAGTGCAGGTCCTTCTCCCCTCCCACGCCCTGCCCCCTGTCATGCCAGCCTCCAAACAGCACCTGAATTGGACGGATGCCAGTTAAGCTGCCCCTGCCCGCTGCCTCCTCTAAGGGCTCTTACCCACCAGCTCTAGGAGCCCAGTGGCTGGGGCGCGCGGGTTAATGTGCTGCAATATCTTAATCAGCACTGGGAGCGCCCTAACCGAAGGGGAGGCCCCAGTGGACGATCCTCTGGGGCAGGTTCCTGGGCGCCTGCTGCCCACAGTTCAGGGCCCAGGGGACCTCCTCTCTAGTAGCTGTCCTGTGATGCCAGCTGTGCTGTTTCCTGCAGAAGTGACAACAGGGCCTCGTCTGGCTCTAGGCCTGCAGGGCTTCATCAGGGATGGCTCTGCCCTCCCGCCAGGGCCCCGCGGCACCCCCACCAGCTGCTCCTCGTCCAGCAGTACTGACGGGGACCTGGATTTCCAGAGCCCCGAGGGCAGCCAGGGACGCAGGCCTGGAAAAGGTGAGCTGGCTGGTCTGAGGCTCGGGGTCAACCCTGGGGAAGGATGGGGGGCAGCCTGCCCACTGTGATGTCCCACGCACCCCGTTGGGCCTCCGTGCACAGTGCCGGCAGCAGAGCCAGGGTGCCCAGACAGGAGAGACACAGGACTTGTTTTGGGTGGGGGCACGTTTTAGCAACTTGGCTCCGAAAGGTCAGAACGACATCTAAGATCTCTCAAGAAATAAAAAGGGGTCTTTTTTAGCGTTAAATCCTTCCTTACCCCAGCCATGAAGAATTAATGCCTGTGATATCAGACTGACCTCTGACTTAGGAAAAGAACCTTATGAGGTTCATGTAAAACCACATTAAAGCGTGTATTTGGTGACTTGTGTCTCCTGAGGTCCCTCTGCTTTGAGACATCCATGGTGAGCTGTCACCTCTTTAGAATCTTGGCAAGACTCTCTCTCCAGTGTCCCATGTTGACCCTTTTTTCCCCACGAGAATAACCCAGGCCTTGGTCTGCTGTGTCCACAGAGCCTGGATGCCCCAGGGCTCACCTGTGTCCTGGCCCCACCCACTACCCAGTGCACAGGTTCCAGGCTCACCCTGGACTCTGGCAGGCCAGTCAGGGCCCATGGGACAGTCCTGGGACCTTCCGGCATCCATGTGGCCTGGATTCCTGCACCCCATCAGGGGGTAGCCCCTTACGTATGGGGACGGTTTCCTCCCAAAACATAGCTGATCTTTCTCTTAAATTTTTAGCTTTTAATAGGTGATGGAATCACATGGTCTTATTCAAAAGCCATAGCAGATTATGTAGGAAAGGTGTCACTTCCCTCTCTCCCTCTCCTGCCCTCTAGCACCCATGGCCCTCCTTGCGCCACCACTGCTGTGGGTTCTCCCCTCCAGAGTCATCCTTGTGACCGCACTTTGTGCCCCTCACACAGATGGTGGCATCCTATACGCTGCTTCACCACCTTGTTTTTTGTCTCAAGGTTGGTCTTTGGCATCTTGTTTCGTCTTCGTGTTCCCTGGACGCTAGCAGCGCCCCTGCGTTTCAGCAGCTGCGTGGTTTTCCCCTGTGGGGTCAGCACGTTTCTTTCCCGTACCTCCTCTGTGGACGGACCTTGTCTTCTAAGTGCCTTGAGCCGTGAGGAGGTTTCACACTGCCTTTTAGCAGCTTCCAGCCCACCTCCCCGGCACTCTCAGTTGCCCCAGAGTTCAGTAGTACCCTGTGGGAAACTCACTCTGCACTTGGGGTTCCTCTAATTGACACCCAGCCATTCCATCCCCGTGCGCCCACCAGCGCTCAGGTGGCCTCCCTTGCCCTGCTGTCTGTTTGTCCTGGCGTCAGCAGGTGCCTTCGGGCAGAAACGTGGCCAGAGAGGTCAGCTCCCGCAGGGAAGGCCCCTCCCTCTAGAATTTCAGCTCATTTGGTTCCTGTTGCTTCCACAACCGGCACTGGAAATGGGATTTTTGCAATTTGGTTTTGTTTCCCGGTTGAGCTGCATTAACATTGGTCTTCCTCGACTTCCCCTATCACACCCCAGAGGGTGCCTTTAGCGTTTCCCTTTGGTCCTCAGGGCTGCCCGAGGCTGGGTGGTGGCATCTCTCACAGGGGTGGTGCTGGGTGTCCTGACACTATGCCTGCAGCCAGTCTCCCTCATCACAGCCCACTGACCTGACTTCCAAGTAGGTGACAAGACAGGTTGGCCCAGCCCAAGCAGGGCCGCCCAGAACCAAGACTGACACATGTTTGGGACCAGGTCTCATTCGGGTACCCCGTACAGCCACGACAGGTCCAGAGCTCTGTGCCTCCTCCCGTGGGCCCAGCTGCCCTGGACGTAGGGTACAGGCAAGGCCCCGGGGTGCCCAGAGACCGAGCTCCAACTAAGGCTGCAAACATTGGTTTTCGCAGGAATCCCAGTCGGAAACGCCCCACTTCAGGGCCTGGAGAACTGTCTCAGAGAGGTGCCTGTGTCCCGGTCGCAGCCCGCCTGGTCCTGGTCCTTGGCAGGGGACAGAGAGCCCAGGAGAGTGGAGCCCAAGAACTGGATGGCAGATAAGGAAGGTAAAGCATGGTTGCCTGGGGTCTGGGAGCAGGAAGAGCTCTCCCGTGCTGTCACCCCGGGCGCTGTCTGCCGCCAGCCGCCGGCAGGCCCGCATCCACCTGAGGTGGAAAGATGCTCTGGGAACGACCTGGGCAGAGGCTAGTGTGCAGCCAGAAAGCCAGGCGCCGCCGGCCTCTGCATCTGCGTGGGAGTGCAGTGAGGGCAGGGCCCTCGGCTGCCAAGCCTGGCCGTGGCCGTGGAGGCATGTCTTCCCGCTGTGGCTGTGCGGGCCCCGTGTGCCTTGGTGTCTGGCAAGTCGCTGAGCTGTGGGTCTCCCAGGAGTCCAGATGGTGGGCCTGAAGAGATCCTGGAGGATTTGAGCAGCCCCAGGGGACACCTGCAGGGCTGGTGTGTGTGCCACATCTGGAGCTCGTGTACCCAAGGATGCAGTGATGACAGTTCTCTGTCCACTAGCTTCCTTTCCTTGGTGCCAACACAAGGCCTTATGGGGCTGAAAGGCCTCCTGGCCTCTCATTAAAACAGGACTGAGGAGCGAGGCCTGTGAGCCAGTCCACCTCCGGGCAGGCGTGCCCACCAGGAGCCTGTGGCCAGCCGGCCCACAGACACTCTCCTCTAGCGGCGTCCCGGCCTGCTGCCAGCGAGGGCTTAAAGACCATGTGGCCACCAGGCCAGGACCATGGAAGTGGCTCCAAGACGGTGAGCGGAGGCCTGCCCCCAGCACTCTCCGGCATGTTTTCCCTCCCAATAAAGTCTGTGATGAGGGGCTGGGTTTCCCTTCGTCCTTGTTCCTCGCCGTCACGCACCCATTCCCCAGGCTGCCGGCTGAGCACAGGCGCGGCTGCAGGGGCCCCCTGCTGCTGTGGCCACTTAGTTTAACTGCTGCAGAGCCCTGCTCTCAGCCTGCCGAAGTGCCGGCAGGCCCAGGCTTGCGTGAGTAAACGTGTTTCTAATACTCCCACTGGGCGAGAGCTGGCTTTGGGGGCCTCCTGTGGGTATAACTGAGTCTCTCCTGTTGGACGGCTGGTCCCGAGGAAGTAGGAGGACCCAGGGCCTGGCTGGAATCGACCACTGGGGGCTTCCAGGGACTTAAGACTTGTGGAAAGTTGCCCAGCTGGCTTTCCAGAGGGGCCGGGACCTAGCCAGGCTCTGGCTTCACTTCTGTCTACCATCGTGGCAGGACGGCAGAGGTCCTACCGTCGTTTAAGACCACCGGGGCTTGGCTGCAGCCGTTGACTGGGCCGTGTGCCCGTTCATTCAGGTAGGGGGTCCTCCTGCCTGTCAGGCTGATCCACAGAAGGGCCTCTTGTTGTCACTTGCCCAGGGGCAGCCACCGCGCCCTCCCCACTTCACTGCCTGGAGAACTCTCTGAAGGGGATCCTGCCTGGGCGGCCCCTGCGCTTCGCGTGCTTGGCCGGCCCCAGCCCCAGCCCCAGCCCAGGCACCGGCTCCAGCTCCAGCTTCAGCAGCTCAGAAGGAGAAGACCCGAGGCTGGAGCCCGAGCCCTGGCAGCCGCTCCTGCAGGGTAACCTTCGGGGGCAGAGAAGAGGCAGGGAGCTGTGCCCCAGGCTGCGGCCTCCACCCTGATACCAACTTTGTGATGCAGAGAGGGACCCTCTTCCCAGCAGCAAGAGTGCTGGCCCTCCAACCCCAGGCCCTGGCGGCCCCCCGACTGGCAGCAGCCCTGGTGAAAGCCCAAGGAGGACAGAGCCCAGGGAGCACCTCGGTCTCAGTGTAGGTGAGCCTGGGGTCTCCTGAGAGGGGTATGTCCCCAGGAGGGGCCCCAGTTCAGAGGCTGGGTTCTCTGAGTCTCACCTGTCACTTTGCCCAGCTCTTGCCAGAAAGTTCTCTACTTTGTCATGCTTGAGTTCCCCACGAGATGAGTCGTATCCGAGAGAGCAAGTGGGGCTGTGAGGCACGGAGGGTTCCAGGAGCATTACACGGGTGTGGCTAATTAGAAAGCCCGGCAGTAAACTTCATATGTATGAGTTATGTTACATATGTAACATGTACACATGGTATACACTTAATAACATGTATGTACAGGCACTCTCTCTGTTGCATGGCCTTGGCCTCTGGATAGTGATGCGCTCACCTAGGAAGGCCTGGGGCACGCACCCCTGTGCGTCTCAGAGCAAGCCCCGCAGACGTTGCCTCCCTGGGGCCAAGTCCTGGCTGGGCCGCCCTCTGCTGCTTCTGATCACAGGATGCACTTCAGCAAAGCCCATCAGAGCACTTCAAGAACAGGACTTAACGACTCACATGGCACACTGGCAGGGCACACAGCGAGGTCACAGGTGGGGAGAGAAAGTGCACAAGGACCTGGGCGCTTTCTCTGTCACCGTCGTGGGGTGTCTAGGGTTTGGCAGGTTCGCTCTTTATTGGCTAATTTAAAATGTAAGAGTGGAATCAGGTCACAGGAAGGGAGAAGTGGGGGTCACTCAAATGGCCAGTTATCTAGGTCACCCAAGGCTTTCTGAACGAGGGATCCTCACAGGGGTGTGGCAGTCTGGCTCCTTCCCCGTCATTGGCTAGTTGCTCTCCCACCCTGGCCACGTGTTTACCCAGGGGCCTGTCTTTGGAAATGGACGCCTTAGCAATCCCAAGTTTAGTGTCTGGGACTTCGTACGTTTATGTATGTGTATATAACGGTAACAGTATGCACTTTAATAAACATAAAAGTGTCAGAAGTGAGGTTCCTCCACCTGGGAGAGCTTAGAGATTGTCCTGTCAAGAGAACTGGAAACGCTGTCTGCTACCCAGGCTGCCCCGCTTCTCAGGCCAAGCCTGACCGAGCCTTTGACCCGGCAGGAAAAGCAGACGAGAGGACCGGAGGCGGGGCCCGGCTGCCCAGGAGAGAAGCGTGCTTGGAGATCCCGGGCTGGCCTGACCCCCTGGGCAGCACTCGAGGTAGGGTTTGGTGGCTGGTCAGGGAAGGGGGCTCCCTTTGAATTCAGGGGGTCCTGCGCTGTCCTTGGCCTCTCTGCTGGCCCAGGCCGTACCCATGTTGCTCACTGTACAGTGGGGCTGGTGGCAAAGAGCCCAGTGGGTTGGGCATGGGCCATACAGCCCCCCGTGGCCCGCAGGGCATCCCCAGCCTGTTCCCATGGTGCCTCACTGGTGGCAGGAGCTGCACATCACAGTCACCTACCTGCTGTCCCAACCTCAGCTCCAGTGGGCCATTTGGCCAAAGTCAGGCTCCCCAATGGGCCAAGTGTGTCCATCTTGCATCCCATTTAACCATCGAGAGTTGAAAGTTTGATTTGTTAAGGTCGTGTCCGAATAGTCCCGCATTAGAATGGCTCTGTCAAAACGATACATGTGCACACCACACACGTTCTGCGCTCTCTCTGCAGGGGCGGCTGGGAGTCTCTCCCCTGCCCCTCAACCGGAGAAAAGACCCGGGCCAGGGCCCTGCCCACCTCCAGGGTCAACCCCTCAGCCGCTGTCCCGGAAGCGCAGGGGGAGTGAAGAATCCGGAGGCCCAGAGCCCGGACACAGACGACCAAGTGCCACAGGTGAGCTGGTGGGCTCCCCATCCCCTCACATCAGCAGGAGCCCTGTGGGCCCGGGCGGGCAGGGCTCAACATCTGCACAGCCACCCACCCCTTTACCGCTGCTCAGTCTCTGCTGCAGGCTCACGCCCTTCCAGGCTTGGGTGGGTCACAGGCAGGAAGAGTCTCACCTTGAGCTCCCCTCAGGTTGCTTATTTCATTTCAGTGTTTTCTTTCGGAGATGGCTAGCTTTTTCATGAAAGCACAAATGCCTTTCAGAGGCAAAACAGAAATTGAGACTTGGACCAGAATAAATACACACACCCAGAATCAGTGCTTGGAGTTTGAGGGGACCTCAGAGAATAGATGAGGACACGGAGGCCTGGCCATGTATGTGACCTGGCCAAGGGCCTCCCTAGAGATGTGAGATGTGGTTCCAAATCACTCCTGACCCGGAGGAAGCTCCTCACTAAACCCCGTTAGAGACACAGGCCCAACCTCCTGGGTCGCTGTAGGACGCGCACGGAGGCCCTCGCACGCGACTGCCAGTGTGGCCGCGGCAGCTCCGTCGCCAGCTTGCAGACCGGGCTGCTCATAGGTGTGGCTGGTTGGCTGAGAGTGAGGCTGTCAAGCCCACACCTCTCCCTCAGACAGAAGGGTGCCTGCTGCAGCAGCAAGGTCACTTGCATTTAGCTCAGGTCCTCCTTGAACTTGCCCGGGTGGCACAGAGGTCTTGCAGCCACTCCAGCTTCACTCTGACTGAAGCCCCGACGGCGGGGACAAGAAGGAACTAGGCTGTGGCCCAGGGGGACAAGGGAACCACAGGTTTTCTTGTGAGATTTGCCTGAGAGGGAGACCAGTTCCAAAGGAATTTAGCACGAAGGATTAGGTGATTTTTTAAAAAGTAATTTAAGACTTAACACCCTCTGGATCTCTAACTTCTGAATATGAAGCAGTGGGAGGAGCCCTGGTGGTTTGCTTTTGACTAATCGCACCAGGCTCTGGGTTGGGCCACTCTCTTCCCGCCGCTGCCGGCGGCCCTGGCCTCATGCACTCTGCCCACTGCCTCCCTAGGGTATGTTTAGGTGCCTTCAGGTGTCATTTGGTCCCAAAGATGGCACAAGAACCTGCCGACTGTTTCCTGAGGAAGTCCAGTGTCCTAAGAAATCTTAGTTGCCATGGAGACCCAGTCTGTGGCTTATCCTGCCCATGAATTTGGGGAACAGTGGGGAGACATGGCCACTATTGACGTTGTGATCGTTGTCATTGACATTCTCAAGCCCAAGTCAATTCCTTCCTGTCTGAAGCCTTAGGGGCAGAATGCTGAATGTGCTGATCCTGGGGACCCCTCTGAGGGGATAGAGGGACCCTGGCAGCCTGAGAACTCTCACCCCACATCCCTGCTCTGGTTTTAGCCAGGACTGAAGAGAGGCCACTTCCCAGGGGCCTGCCTGAGCCGCCTCCTATGGCCTCCGTCCCTCCTGCTTTACCACCTGCCTCCCCGCGGCCACCGTGTCCCTGTGGGAGTTCCCTGCAGCAGGAGCTGCGCAGCCTCAGTGCCGCCCTGTCGGAGAAGCTGGATCGGCTCGCCGCAGCTCTGGCAGGCCTGTCTCAGGAAGTGGCCACCATGAGGACCCAAGTGGATCGGCTGGGGAGGCGCCCGCGGGGCCCTGGGCCAAAGAGCCCGGCCTCCTGGCCATGGGCCCTCCCCCGGGGACCTCACTGGGCTCATGGCCCTGCTCACAGACACCTGCCATACCGGAGACAGAAGGGCCCCGCCAGGCCGAAGCCAAAGATCCTGCGTGGCCAGGCGGAAGGCTGCAGAGCTGGCGACGCCCCAGGCCTCACCTGGGGGACACTGCCCCTGGTGCCTCCGCTGCCTCCGGATGCCCCCCAGGCAGAACCTTCTGGGGCCAGCTCGAGCCCTTGCCAGCAGCCGCCGTCCTCAGCATGCAGCCGTGCTGGGCTCACTGTGCACCCCCTGCTCGGACGCACGGGGGGCCCGCAGAGCCCCCCGGCCCCTTCTGTGCCTGCTGCCTTCCCTCCCCAGATGGCCTCTCCTGCCTCCAGTGCAGACACAGAGCCACTGACTGCAGCAGCTGTGCCAGCTGGGACCCAAAACTGGCCCAAGGACCCAAACAGCCTGTTGGCAGGAGTCCAGAGAGCCCTCAAGGAGGAACTGTGGGGTGGAGAACGTAAGGACGTGAGGTGGGGGGCCCCTCACCACCTTCTTCATCAGCTCAGCCCTGAGGGTGCCCTGCCCCCAGTTACCTCTCCTCGGGGCCAGCCAGCCCCCATGTGCCACTCTAGCCAGACCTTCCCCATTTCCGGTCTGTGAAAGGCTGGGCGTCCCCCTTGGCCTGACCGCCCCAGACTCAGAGATGTGTTTGCTCAGAGGGCCACCACTTGGGGTGCATTCCTCAGCCACGCCCCTGTCCTTGGCTCAGGTTCATTCAGATGTTGCTTTCCTCCCATCTGTGCCACCGGAACTCAGAGGCAGGTGGTGGCGTGCACACCTGTGTGTGGCACACGTGCCCAGGGTTCTCTGAGGGGCCGCAGGGGGGCTGCAAGGGCCCCTCATCCTAACGCCTGTCCTTGCTGCTTTCAGTGCTGGGATGCCAGCAGCTCTCGCCTTCCTGGTAGATGGGGCAGAAATTTCATTTGGGGAGAGCACCACTCCTTGGTCTAAGTGAGATCCACCCACGCGGGTTCCAAAAACTGTGAGGTTGGTTACTGAGGGAGGGGCCCTTGGCGCTAACAGAAAGGGGCTCAGAGGGGCCACACCAGAGCATGGCCGGTCAGACCAGGCCTGGGACAAGCTGGCGTGTCGGGCAAGGACACTTGGAGCCAGCCCAGGTGGTCCAGATCCAGTCGGACTGTACAGGAAGTTTAGACTTTTTTTTTAAAGAACGTGGAAAATAAGTTATGAAATGAACGGTGAGCTGCCTCATGATCCACAGCTCCCTTTAGCCCACACATCCAGGGCCGCTGAAACCAAAAGTGTTCACAGTCGTTCACTGAAAGCCTTCCAGAAGCGCTGGTGTGAAGAATCTGTGCAGTTTAGGGCTTCGGGCGTGTGCCCCACACTTTGCCTACTTTATGAGGAAATGTCTCTGGTAGGAGAAACTGAGGGGCCTTTTTGAACTCAGGAATTTCAAGGGTTGGAGGTTAGGGGCACAGGAGGCTCCAGCGCTGCCTGTCACCGTCCTAGCAGGCGTCCCGGAGGGTGGACCCTGGCTGACCTGGGCACGGGCCGTCCCTCCATCCATACTCCATCAGCCACGCGCCAGCCTGAGGCCACTGTAGGCAGGAAAGGACGTTCCTGCTTCAATCTGTCAGAATCAGAGCAGGGTCCCACGGGCTCCAGGCCACTCCTGAGGAGTCCGATGGAAGGGAGTCTGCAGTGGGGGTGGGGGCGTGCAGGGACTACAGCACACTGCCCGTGATGTCCCGTGACGTCCCAGCCGCCTCGAAAAGAGGCTTGGTTCACTGACTTGACTCAGCCGTCTGTGTCTTTGTGTTTTGGACGTGGCTTCTGTAAGCAGCCTGTAGTTGGATTTTATTTTTTAATCCAGCTTGACAGAACTTTGTCTCCCTTCCTTGGAGCCCTGAATCCATTTACGTGTAATAAGATTACATATTTGGATTCGAACCTGCCATCTTGTTTTCTGTGTGCGCTCGTCCCAGTCAGTCTGGGATTCCCCTTCTGTCCTGCTTTCTGTTGCGCCGACGGCGCCGTGGGCCCTGTGTGCGTGCATGCATTCCGTTTCCCCTTGGCTCGCCTCACACTTGAAGGACTGAAAGGGAAACCTGCACATTTACAGTCAAATTGGGGAGATTTTAGCATGCCTTTTTCCGAAATTGATAGAGAAATAAATCAGTAAGGCTGTAGAAGATTTGAAGAAGTCAGTTAACCAAACGGGCTTGACTGATGAATGTATAGAGCACTGCTCCACAGGCCTACAGAATTTTTTTTTTAAAGATTTTATTTATTTTTAGAGAGAGGGGAAGGGAGGGAGAAAGAGAAACATCAAAGTGTGGTTGCCTCTCACAGGCCCCCAACCAGGGACCTGACCTGCAACTCAGGCACGTGCCCTGACTGGGAATCGAACCAACGACCCTTTGGTTCGCAGGCCAGTGCTCAGTCCATTGAACCACAACAGCCAGGGCAGGATGTATATTCTTTTCAAGTAGACACACAACAGTCACAACAAGTGACCATATAGTAAACCCTGGAACAAGATAAAAACATTTGGAACTGCTGAACATGCTCTCTGATCATGCTGTAGCTTTTAAACTAGAAGCCAATTAAAAAATTGAATGTTTTCATATATTAGAAAAATAAGAATTATGCTCCTAAATAATCTCTGTGCCAATGAGGAAAGGAAATATTTTGAAGTGAACTATAAGAAAGTACCCCATAATCAAACTTGGAAGGTAGAGCTAAATCGGTACTTAGAAATGCATGGGCATAAGTGAGTAAGTGAGAAAGAAATCCACAAGGAGGTGCAAACCGGACAGCAAAGGCAATCAGAAAAAGTTGAGGGAATGTAAAGATAAGAGCAAAAATTAGTGAAATAACATTAGATATAACCAAGAAAGCCAAAAAGTATTTAACAAACAAATGAAATTGACCTGTTCGTGGTGTAATTCACCAATTAAAAAAACAACAACAAAACACAAATGACCAGTCTCGGGAATGAGGAAGGTGACCGCTTGCTGCTACAGACCATATAAAAATTAAAAGATGATATTTCAAGTAACTTTGCCAAAGAAGATTTTTTTTTTTGTCCTCATCTGAGGACATGTTTATTGATCTCAGAGAGAGGGCAAGAGAGGGAGAGAAACATCCATCAGTTGCCTCTCTCACATCCCCCTTCAGTGGTCCAAACCTGCAACCCACGCATGTGCCCTGACCAGGAATCAAACCAGCGACGTTTTGCTCTGCCGGACGACACTCCAACCAACCAAGCCACGCCAGCCAGAGCACCATTGGTGTATTTTTAAATTTCCAAGAGATTCTAATGTGTTAAGAAACACTCTTGTTGGCAAAACTGGTAGAAGTTTATCTGGGGGCTTTTCCCCGTTTCCCTTCAGCCTTTCTCCCTGCTTACCACAAAGAGCTCCTCCCACATTGATCCACGACGGACAACATCCTTTATTTCGTCCCGAAGCTGTGCAGAGCGCCATGCCTGTGCTGGCAGCCCCAGGTGGCCTCACGCACCTTCACCAGCCAACAGAACCCTAAAGAAAGGGAGGTGGGGCCGGGAAGCTGCATTTCTAGAATTCTGATTTAGGGGGGGAGAGCTGGGATGTGGTAGAAAAAAGAGACTTCAGTTCCAGCCTGGGTGCCGTATGCAGGGGAAGACAAGCAATCATAGATCCAAACTACACCTGATATCTTACAGGGCCTGAAAGGAAAGCCGAGAAGCCATGAACTTGGGAAGCCTCCCATTCCTAAACACACCTTTATGGACCTCCTCTAAGGTCTTCAAGGTCTTGCTCGTGGAGTCATTCTGTGTGTGGTTCCTGGCTAGGGGATGAATATGTACGGGTCTATTGCCTGATTTCTCTCCCTCAAGCAGAGCTCGTTGTGGGGAGAACAGCATCCTTCAGAGATGCTGCAATGACCACAGAATCGAGCGCTTCCCCCAGCACCTGGAGCCTTCGATGGGCTGGTCTTAGCCACGCTGAGCAGACTCACCACGCACTGCTTTCTCTCCCAGCACTTATGTCAGCCGGGCTGGTCTTGTCACTACTGCTGTGCCCACCTGAGCCCATGCATTTTTCTTGCTGTCCCACCTACTAGAAATAACCCTCCCTCAATTTTCGCATGTTTCTTGACGAAGTCCATTTGAGCCGCAGACTCCGAAGTTGGTGCCTCCTTCCTAATTCCTGCAGTTAGAAGTGGTGAAGTAACGACAATGACAGCTACTATTTATTAAGCACCTACTATGTCCAGGAATTGGCGAAAAGATTCAAGTGAATGTGAAATCCTGGAAATGGCTGACACGTGTTAGGTCTCACAGAATACACTGCAGGATCTAAAAGCTGTTCTTACACAAGAATTCCAGAATGTTTAGAGGAAACAGAAACATTGGTATAGCCCCCATCAATGTTGCTTTCATGTGTTTAATAGTCTAAAGAGTGACACTTTTAGCTGGAGTCACAAGCCCAGCGCCAAAGAGGCCAGGCGGCACCTTCGGAGTGAACAGAGCAGCGAGGGCTGTGGACAGGGTCTTCCTACCCGTTCCGTAGTCCAACGAGACCAATTTCTGTTCAGCCCCAGCTACAAAGTGCCGGATCTTCTGACTTTTCACAAGAGAAGCCAGCAGTCCAGATTTTTATGTGAAATATCCAAGTATTTAAAATATGGCCGGGGCAACACAATGGCCCGTTTATGGCCACGCTGTCACATTCACCAGGACCACCTACTCACTCCTGGCCAGGAAACTCAAACCTCGCTGCATTCACACATTCGCATCCCCTTTGCCCCTCATCAACATCTAATGGTCTTATTGTAATGAGAAAGCAGGGCCCCAGGAAATGAAGGCCCTGCTCCAAGTCCTTCAAGAGCCACTCTGGAGGGCTCAAACCCAAGACCTCACTCCAGGTTCGACTCGTTCCTGCCACCCCACCCCTCCCCCTCACTGCCAGCCAGCCCGCTCTCCCCGCTGCCTAGGCTGGGGAGGCCCAGCCACAGAGAGACATCTGGATCAAGCACCCACCGTAAAGACACGATTTATGAGAATGTAGATTAGGAAAGGAATGTCATGTACCATCAGTGTCCTTCCTCACGGTGCCAGGCAGGGTGGCAGGTGGGCTGCTTTACCAAGATCCCCTTGGGAGAGCTGCAGAGGAAGAAACTCTCTAGCTCCAGAGCCCTTGGTGGCAGGTGGCACATGTCTCCCCGGAAATGACCAAAGGGCACCTGCCCCCTTTTCTGTGCGTTCCCCACAGTTCCAGCCTTCAGCACCTCACGTGAGAAATGTATGCTAATGTTTCTCCCTCGTCAAACTTCTGAGCTAGGAGCAGGGGGCAGGGGCGTGGTTGGCAATTAGCTGTATTATACTTTGATTTGACAGTGCAGGTACCAGCCGCTGGCTAAGTGGCACTCACCCAGATAGGAAAAGGTCCCTCTGTGTATGGATTAGAGTCAGGGGTTCCCACCCCCAGCTCATTGACCAGCCCTAGAGCCTTCAGATGTTTATTTTAATGACACTGTAAGTACACAGATAACCATTCCTTTTCTCCCCCTGTAGAGGTTCCTGACTTCTACAGTGCGGGGGTGGGGGTGGGGTGGGGGCGATGTCCAGGAAATATCTGCTTTCCAGTGGGTTTTCTTGGTGGGCGCCTTCCAAGAACTCAGGCTTGAACTGTCCCAGCAGGGGTGCACTCGGCACTGTCTTTGTCACAGAATATCAAAGCTGGTAACCTTTCCAGACTTCTCCCCCGCCAGATGGCGAGGGGACGACAACGGCCTGCAGGGATCCAAGCCACCCCGCCACTGTGCTCACCCACCTGGACCTGGGTCTCTCCAACCAGGGAGCAACAGAAGGCAAAGGAAGGGCCGGACGACAATGACACTCAGAAGAAAAGTGGGGATGCTGTCACCTCTGTGGGAGTGGGCCAGGCTGGGGCTGGGAGGTCAGCGTCGGAGGCCAGGTGGGCCGCTTCGCCGTGGATGCGCTGGTGCCGCACTAGGTGGGTCTTGCGGCTAAAGCTCTTGCCGCACTGCGTGCAGGAGAAGGGGCGAGAGCCCGTGTGGATGGCTTGATGGCGGACCAGATTGGTTTTGGAGCTGAAGCTGCGGGCGCAGATGGCACAAGCGTGGGGCCGACTGCCCGTGTGAACCGCCTGGTGGCGGCCCAGGTGAGACTTGCGGCTGAAGCGGCGGCCGCACTGCGCACAGGCGAAAGGCCTGGCGCCGCTGTGGGCCCTAGAATGGGCGACCAGATTGGGCCGGGAGCCAAAGCGACGGCCACACTGCGCGCAGGCGAAGGGCCGTTCGCCTGTGTGCATCCGCCGATGTCGCGCCAGGTGCTGCCCGTGGGCGAAGCCGCGTCCGCAGTCCGGGCAGAAGGATCGCTCGTTGGCTGGAGCGTCCTGGGGCGCCGCTGTGCTTCGGTGCACGCATGTCAAGGGCTCCGTAGCTGCGGGGCCCGCGGTGGCGCCCAGTGCGCACTCGTCGCATGCAAAGGGGACCCCCTCGCTGCGGTGCAGACGCTGGTGCGTGGCGAGATTCTTCTTCCAGCCGAAGCCCAGGCCGCAGTCGGAGCAGGCGAAAGGCTTAGGTCCGGGAGGGGATGGGGTTGGGGACGGGGCAGGAGAACTCGGAGAGGCGGGAGCGTCAGGAGACAGCGGGGCGCGGCAGGCCGCCTCGTGCACCCTTTGGTGCCGCACCAAGTGCTGCTTGTGCGTGAAGCTACGTGCGCATTGCGCGCACTGGTAGGGCCTCTCGCCCGTGTGGATGCGCTGGTGGCGGATCAGGTGCGTCTTTTTGCGAAAGCGCTTCTCGCACTCTGTGCAGGGAAAGGGCCGCTCGCCTGTGTGCGTCTTCTGGTGGGAGCCCAGGTGTATCTTCTGGCTGAAGCGCTTGCCGCACTCTGCGCACGGGTAGGGCCGCTCGCCCGTGTGCGTGCGCAGGTGGCGGGTTAGGTGGGCCTTCTTGCTGAAGCGCTTGTCGCACTCAGAGCATGGGAACGGGCGCTCGCCACGGTGGCTGCGCTGGTGCAGCAGCATGTGCGCGCGCTGCGTGAAGCTGCGGCCGCAGTCCGGACAGGCGCAGGGGCCCTCGCCGCGGTGCAGCCTCTGATGCAGCCGCAAGGTCAGCTGGTCCCGGAACCGCCGCTCGCACTCCCCGCAGCCGTAGGGCTTCTCTGCGGCTTGAGTCCACCCGGCCAGCGCGAGCCCACCCAGTGACCCTGGGGCTCCCGGTTCCAGCTTATACGCCGCAGCCAGAGGCCCCAGGTCAGGTGAGGGAAAGGGGCCGGGGAATAATGACAGATGCTGCGGCCACTCGACCACCTCTTCTGCCTCCTGATCCTCCTCCTCCACCTTCACCTTTCGAATCATCCACTCGTCTCCTGAAAAGCCAAAACAAGAAAGTCTATTAAGCCCCATGTTTATGCAACTTTTATTTGCCAATAGACCACCCCTTCCTGGAGTCCTGCAGTCTGGCTTCTGCTCTGTTAGCTCTACTGGAAGTTTCCTGGAAGTGACGAAATCCGAAGATCACGACTCAGTCCTCCTCCTTTCCTCTGGGCAGGCAGGACGCTCGGGAGCCACCCTCCTCGGAGCTTTCTCCCAGGCTCGCCCAGGCCGCTGAGGGCTCTTTCCCTTCACCTGAACATGAATGTTGCTCAAGGTTCGACCCTCAGGCTTCATTCTGGGTTCGAAGGCCGCCCCAGATCTTCCTGCCCAGTAGGCAGGCTCCTTTCTGGAACCACAGTCTCTCACCTTCAGTTAGGCAGCTGCCCCCTCGGGAGTCCTGAGAATTGGCTGCAGCTCAGCAGACATCGGCGAACACCTTCCCTTCCCAGACCTACCCACCGTTCGCTTCGCTTTGCGAACTGCAGCTTCCTCCTCCCAGCTGCTGGGCTCCCAACCTTGGGACCTGACTCTCACCTTTCAGCTCCCCCCGCCCTCAGACTTTCCACCAGCGGACTTTGTATTCCTTCCTGCTGCCTCTCCAGACACCTCCCCTCCAGCTCCAGTCTTGCTTCCACTGCCAGGTGGGAAACCCCAGCTCAGAAAGAGGATGGCATGTACAGGGAACCAATGAACGGTCTCACCTCTGGAGACGCAGGGGGCCATTTGGGGTAGCAGGTTTGAGGTGGGTTTTCCTGGAGCTTGGGCCACCCCCGACCTTGGGAACTGAAATGGCACAGCTGAGAGGAAGGGGCTGATGGCCCAGACCCAGAGCGTCCCCTCGGGTTCTCCTCTGTCACTAACCAGCAGTGTGACCTTGGTTAACTTACATCTTTGAGCTAAGTTTGTTAGTTGGCTTAAGTGTTAAGGGTCGGACTAGTTTATGGTTCCTAAACCTGGTGCCACATCATAATCTCCTAGGGAACTTCTACAAAATGCATTGAGGGGAGCAGGGGACATGAATCTGTTCTTTCTTTAAAGTTCCCAAAGTGATTCATTTTTGAGACCCATCGAACCAGATGACCTGAGTTCCTACCTGGCTCAAAAGGTCTGTAACAGCCTGAGCCTTGGCTGCATTACACGGGGGCTGTCACAATTACATCCATTCCCAGTCTCTTTTACCGATCCACCAGTTCCAGACAACTACTCATCCTGTTGTGATACTTTCACTTTCATTGTGTCACTCTTCTACTCAAGAACCATCAGTAGCTCCCTATTAACGGGATAAAGGAAGCTCTTGCTGCTTCTGAGGTGCACCCCAACCCAGTCCCACTTCCTTACTACTCCTCCCAGGCATAAGCTGTTCCTTTAGCCAGGCCGGTCTGCGCCAACTCCAGTCACGTGTCAACTTTCCTGCCGTCTAGTCTTTTCTCAGCCTAGAACACTTTCCCAGCCTGCACCCCGCCCTCATCATGGCTGAAGCTTACACCTTTCTCAAAACACAGCACAAAGCAAAATCTTTGACAAATCCGATGCATGAGGATCTCTTCCATGAATGGCTACAGCACTGTTAACACTATCTTGTGACATGGCTTTACTGTTACTTGTGAACTCTTCATTCTGGCTCACGCTAGGGTCGACTAGATTTTAGCTTCCAGAGGGCAGACGTCTTGCGTTCTATTTCCTAGTGTGTCTAATAAAAATACGTCTTTGTGTGTCTAACAAATATGAGGACGGCCACCATTTACTGCGTGCCAACTATAGATGATGTACTGTGTATACATTGTCACGAACCTTCGCAAAAAGGATGACATTACCATTTCCAGGTGAACAAACTGAGGTTCCCGGAGGTAAGGTAGCCTGTTCAAGGTCACTCAGCTAGGGAACGTGGAATCAGGATTCAAACAGGTCTGTGTCGCTTTAAAACCCATCTCCTTCTACTCTGCCTACCAGACTGCACCTAGTAGGCACTAAAGAAGTCCTTGTGGAGCCCTGGCTTGTGTGGCTCAGTGGATTGAGTGCTGGCCTGCTAACCGCAAAGTCACGGGTTCAACTCCTGGTCAGGGCACATGGCTGAGTTGTGGGCCAGGTCCTCGGTAGGGGGTGTGCGAGAGGCAACTGATCGATGTTTCTCTCCCTCTCTCCCTCCTTTCCCCCTCTCTAAAAACAAATAAATAAAACCTAAAAAAAAAATGTCCTTGTGCAACAAATGACGTCGCGCGTAGCTTGGGTGAAAGATGATAAAGTTACTGGTAGTGGAAGGAAGCGATGAGCAGGACTGCGGTGAGAGAGCCAACTGCTGAATGGCCCTGGGAGGGGGGGCAGGAGTCAAACACCAGATTGGGGCATTTGGGTACCACTGAGAGCAGTGGAGATGTGGGCAAGAAGTCTGTACTTAGACTGGGGGAGTGGAGGGAAAAGTTAGGACTTCGAGAGGACGTTGACATGTCATCACGATTCTCTTGGTGGCCAGTCTCTTTGGTTTCCCTCATCTGCGGATGTGGAATTCCCTCCGGGTGCTGACACTCCACGAGCAGAAGGTGCCGGGGCCTGATTCATCTTGTGTTGGAAGGGCCTGGAGCGGCTGCCCATCAGATAGCGGCTCTGGGGGCTGGCCCGTGTCCCCTCCGCCTGGTCCCCTGCGGGGACGGAGCCACGGGAAGACTCACCTGGGCAGGAGCCGGCAGCCTCAGCCTTTGCTGGTGCGCATTCTTGGCTTCCTCTGCAAGGAGCCTCAGCCTGTTCCGTGTGGACGCCTTCCTCCAGCCCGGGGGCCTCGTGCCCTGGCAGAGAACAGGCTACCTCAGGCTATTGCAGGTGTCACCGATGGACGGAGGGCCCCCACTGGTGCTAGGAAGCAGGGGAGTTTGAAACTCCACTCCCAGCCCCCCAGGCAGGGGCTGCACCCAGCTCACGGCATACCTGCAGGGGCTGAGTTCCCAGCGCCCCCCGGGGAGCCTCGGGCTCCCTCAGGTAGGTCCCTGCTTAGACCCTGCATGGTCGCTAAAGCCACCGCTGTGATGAGTTCCTGGAGTATGTGTGTGGAAGCAAAGACAGGTCCTGCCCCTAGGCTTATGCGAGGCTCCTTGGAGGAGCGCTGGGGGACTCCCAGCCACCAGATGGATCCCAGTTCCATGGCAAATCACTGGAGAAGATCGGGGTGTCAGAAAGCCTGGCACACCCCTCTCTTAGATACCTTCTCCTGAAATCTGTTTAGCCACCATCCTGTTTCAAACCTTGCTCAAATCTTACCTTCCCAGTGAGGACTATTCTCACCACCCTATTTAGCTTATTCTGCTCCATCCCCACCTACAGCAGTCTCAGCCCCTCCCCCGCTGCGTCCTCCTGGAACAGGGTTTATAAGTGTACTTGTTTTTACATCGGTTGGTTGCTGACTCCCTGTCCTCACTAGGACTACTCCCGAAAGGCAGGGGTCTTCTCTGTTTGGTTACTGAGCTATTCCACATGTCTACAGTGGCACTTGGGACTTGGCAGGTGCTCAATAAATACCTGAGGAAGAAAAGGAGACTTTGCCCTGAGTCACCACCCAGGGTCCCCGCTCACTCACCCGAACAGGAGCCCAGCGCTCCCTCTTGCCTGGGAGGGCACATCTGCTCCTGGGCATTATGGGACCCTTCCCCAGGCTCACTTTGGGGGGTCAATTCCCGCTGTGCCACAGAGAATCCTGTTACAGGTAGAAGGGTGTGTCCAAGTAAAGCATCCAGTACAGAAGAGATGATCGAAGGCAGGGGCTCTTCCCCTTCCCAGCCCACCCAAGAGGCTCTTCCCAACCTGCTCAGGAAGGAAGGGTCTCTGGTCAGCATGGACAAGGGACAGCCAGGCTCCCCAGCAGTCTGGCCAGGTGTCAACCTCAGCCCCTTGGTGTTGAGTGAAGGACGGGTGAAGGAAGGATAGAGTGGGTTAAACACCCTGGTGCCTGTGGGTATGCACATGCACGGACAGTCTAGCACAACCTCCAGGGTGGGCCAAGCATTCACGAACACCCGAATGAGACCCAAAAGGACGCTGCCCAAAAGGTTCCCGGGGGTCTCAGGAGTCTTGGGGTTTCAGTCTCTGAGGAAGGCTCTGTCTTCTTCATTGCAGAGAAGCAGCAAGACGGGCAGGCCCCTGAGTCCCCACCCACCACCCCGGGGTTCCTTCAGTTCTGCTGGCTCACCCAGGGAGCTGAGGGCCTCCAAGGTCTCTCTCATGACAACCCCAGGTAGCTCCTCCTGGGGACCGGGCCACACGCCCTAAGGAGAGAATACATCCTTGCTCAAATTCTTCTCACGGCAGCTTCCACGTGGGCCCTGGCCCCGCCTGACCTCTCCCCGTCAGTCCTCCCCAGGCGCTCCAAAGGTGATGTCCCCAGGTACAGGTGAGGAAAAGGAGGGAAGGGGAATTTCAGACAGCCAAGGGATCTTTACAGGTGGCCCAAGAAGATCTTGAAATCATTTCTGCAAGCTCTGGCCAGCGCCGGAAGTCCGCAGCTCCCCGGACCTGGGAGGTCTCCCGGAGCCGGACCCAACCCATCAGGGCTCCTGCCTCCAGGGGTGAACCCATTCTCTGGGCACAGGGTGGAGGGTGGGAGACCAGGGTGGGGAGCAAGAACATCATCTCCTAGGCCCTCCAGCTGTCACTGCAGGGGCTGGTGAAGTAGGAGCCAGCAGAGGGGTGGAGGTGAGTGTCACTACTGGGCAACTGGTGGGGGAGGCCTCAGAGGAGGGTCCTCGCTGCAGGCAGGAAATGGCTCTGGCTTCCTCTCCCCACAACCCTACCTGAAAACCATCTCGCCTCCCTCGCAGGGTGCCCCCACACCGCCCCGCCCCCAGGCCCACCCCGGCCAAGGCCCTCCGCCCCGCCGCCTCACCCCTCCTCCAGCGGACTCCCCTCCCCCCCCAAACCTCGCCGGCTGCCTTCCCTCTGCCCTCCCTTCTCCTGCTCCCTCTGCCTTCCGCCCTCTCTCCCCGCTGCATCTGGCTGGCTCCCCAGCTCCGCCCCGGCCTCGCCCCTCCAGCTCCGCCCCTGCCCGCCACCGGCGGGCCTCCTCGTCCCGCCCCCCTGCCCCCCG